>JANHFL010181698.1:0-10049 GCA_032468155.1 Oxyrhabdium leporinum
TTTTCCCAGATGTGCCAGTATGACTTCTTCAATAAATTCTTACTTGGATGAACTTTGTTTCCGAGTGCTGAATGGACGGGGGGTGGTGGTTTCGTTGGAACGCTGACAGCTGGAGCAGTGGCAGCGAAAGACACGGAATAAGTATAACCAAACTTGGGAATGAGCCCCAGTTTGCTCCATGTGGTGGTGACAAGGCAAAATCGGGATTGCTCCAGTGTCATCAAGCCATCGGGGTGCTGTCCAGGCAGCAGTGCTCGAGGTGGCCTCTGCTCCCTTTGGGGAAAGGGGTGAGCAGGAGAACTCGGCTCGCGTTTTGCTGAAGCAACTGCTCTTCACTTGGAGCTGGGCTCCTCAGCTACAGGATCTTGCAATGAAGCAAGGACAAGGCTGTCGGAGCTGGTGGACCCAGAGGAAGCGGCCGGGATTCCCTGCAGGGCGGGGTGGGGCAGGGGTCTTTGCCTTGCCCCTCTTGGAGCACGTGCTGTAAGCAACCCCAACGTATGTCTCAGCGGATGCTAGCAGGCAAGACCCGCTTTAGCAGCTGGACGGCTGCCCTGTGGGCCCTGCATTGGGGATTGGGAAGGGCCCGAGTCTACTTCCAGCTGCTGTCAAGCCCTCTAGGCCTTTGATCCTCTTAGGACAGGGCTGTCAAAGTCCCCGCCCATGCCCGCTTTAGCGGAGGGGAAAAAGTCCCGATACGTCACGTGGCGCCGCCATGACAACATGAGTTTGACACCCCTGTCTTAGTGATGCCTTCGGGCAGAATCTCCTCATTTTGTTCCAGCATCCTGGGAACTTTTGAGAAACGTTTGCAAGTCTCATCCGGCCGGAATGCGACTCCAAATAACTTGTTCTTGACGGCTAGCCTGCTTGGAGGCCCGATTCAAAGCCCTGAGTGGCTTAAAAACAGGCGAGCATCTCCTTTGCCCTCGGCAGGTCCCTCCACCAGTGAAAGCGCCTTGGCCAGGGATATCAAAAGGGGCTGCTTGACTGTGGAACTACCTGCAAGGGGAAGTTCAGCCGGGTCCTTATCACCTGTCCTGCTGGCACCCAAATACGTTTTTATCCAGAAAGAGATCTTCGATGAACAAGCTGGTTGGATAGCTGGGTTTCTTAGGTGCTGACTATTACCGTATTTTTAATTTTGATTGAAAGTGTTTTTTTTTAATCATTTCATTTCATTACTCTTTGTTGTCGGTGGCATCCTTAATTAATAGACTGGTTGGCCATACGCTAAATTGTTGCAGGTGAGTGTTCCAATGACTTGGGCATTTTAAATACATGGGTATCTAATGAGTTTCCTATTTGTGGCTACTATTTAATGCATTGGAATGGTTGGCACAGTTAGCACGCAGTGGTTGAGTGCTTCCCTATGAATAGACTTCAGATGGGGGTGATAGAAAGACCATACTGAAACTGCCTTGAAGCTAAGTAAAAAAGATTAAATCTGAAGTACAGATTCCTCATCGCTAGAAGAGAACGTCTGTAGGTCAGATATTTGAACCGTGGGATCCTTGGTGCTCTCTCAGCTTGGCTGCTTGCTTGCAGACATTTCATTAGCTCATCAGTGTGAACCAGCGTGGGGTCCGCTCAGTATGGATGCAGTCCCATGCCCAGAGTGGGAGGGGAGTGTGGGGGGGTCCTTGGCAGATCCTTGATTTCTTTTACCCTAATCGAGGAGCCTCCAAGCAGAGGCCCCACCACGTCAACACTGGCAGGGCAAGCGAGCTCACAGGGCACTCCCCAGATGGCACATCGTCTGGAGGGTCCACTCACAGGCTGGGATTTTCTTCCCGGGCATTAATGAGCGCAGACCCGACTGGCCGGGTGCTGCCACCTGCTGCAAGGGCCAGTGCCCGAGGGCTTTGGAAGGCCGGGCAACCTGTGCAGTCTCCTCCTGTTTTGGGAGAGAGGCTGTTTGAGTCCCGGTGAATATGAAGACCCCAGTCCCTTCTGACGGCAGGGGGGCCTGAAAGCAGGAGGGCTCGGGTCCAAGGCAGCCGAGCTCCACGGAGAGGAGGCGAGGCCTGGAGACGGGCAGGGGTCGGAAAGTGTTCAGCTTTCCACTGGGCACAACCTGCTTCCAAAAAGGCTTCACGCGTCTCCTTGTGGTCCTTTTTTTCTGAAGAGAACCGGGAAAGCCTCGGCACAGCAGGCATTCTTCTGCCATACGTGCCATCAAAAGGTTTGTGTGTGCGTACATGCATGTATGTTTAATGTTAAGGCTTCTTTTAACCAAACGTTGACATTGGGGTGGTGTATTTATATTTATAAAATGTATTTGCCACCCATTTCGTATCCAACGACTCTGGGCATATGTGATGCTGACCCCCCTTTGGAATCGTTAGTATCTGTGGGGAGAGACTTCCAAGGGTCTCAAGGTGAGGTTTAGACTGGCTGTGGGATGTTGGCCGCAGAGATCTAAAGAGGCTTTAGGGCCCCTGCAGGCTTGGCTCCTAGAGGTGACCTTCTATAGTGGGACGAATCCCAACTGTTCCTGGCATGGGCTTGGCCTTCATGTTCCTTGAAGGCTGGCCTTGAGGGCTGAGCTGGATGATCTTTCAGGAAAAAGGCAGAGACCTTTCCAGCTGTGGGTGCCTTTCCAAGAAGGTACAAGCTGCAGTTATTCACTCGGCTCAGCCAGTGTGGCTCATAGGACCTTCCTCTCTCTCTCTCTCTCTCTCTCTCTCTCTCTCTCTCTCTCTCTCTCTCTCTCTCTCTCTCACACACACACACACACACACACACACACACACACACACACACTTCCTTGGATGGCTCATAGATCACGAGGGAGATTTTGTTAGCCCTTTGGCTTCCTGCCAAGGTTGGAAATGCTGAAATGACCGCTCTCCACAATCTGACAAGGAAGCAGGCATTTGCTGTGTTGCTTTTTATTAGCTTGTTAAACTTACATTCTGCTGCAGTCTTAGAAGTAAGGGACGATGCTCCCCTGCCATCTGTTTTCAATTTTTTTTTCATTGATCTTCGTTCTTAGGGCCCGGAATATATTTTGGATAATTTGTTTGAGATGTGATAATGCCGCCTTCAAACTGATGTCTTCCGGATGTATTGGCCTATAAGCCCATCCTTCCTATGCCTTATTAGTCGGCTGTGCCCTACCTGTAGTCTTCTAAAAGGATCTGTAAGGAGCAAGAGCCCCCTCCCCATCTCTTCAGCGTAGGAGACCCCCAATTGGGCATTGAACCAGGTATAAATCACCGTCCACAGGCCTTGGCTGGATATATTAGCCATATGCTTTCTTGATTTTGCTTTTTGTCTAGCTGCTGTGGGTGTTAATTTGATTTATCATGTTCATCTAATTTTGACAATGCTGTAAGAATTGTCCCAGATAAACTGCTGGCCCCTCTTTTCCTTGTAAACAAGCAGGGAGGCGGCTTTGTTTGTCTGAACGGTCAGTGGACATACATCCGAAGGCATCCAGCTGATCTGGTAGAGAGCTTGGTTGATCAGGCAGATTCTGGAGGGGAACAGAATCGGCCTACTGAGAATCGTCCTCTGGTTGATGATGGAAGGGATCATCAAAATCTCATTTTCAGCCATGACAACAAAGGGATGCAGGTTGGATTCTCACAAAATGCTGTCCAGACTCAAATGAGGGAACAGCTTGTAGGGCAACGCATTGTGGGAATCTGGTGATGGTTTTCGCTTGTGGTAGGAATCAAGCCATCACATCACACCATTACGGGGCATCGCAAACCTTTTTGTGGGAATCCAGATGTACGGAGGTTGTAGGAACCTTTGCAAAGGGGGGCACCGTGAGAGGGTGCAGCTTCTCCGGGTGTGCGCATGCAGCTCCTGGCTGCTACTTTTCCATCAACCTGGAGGTGAAGATGTAGCAGCTTAGCCGGGTGGCCCCTTTTGGTCTGTGCATAAGCAGGAAGGAGGAGAGCTCTCTGGGCATGTGGCTCCCACACGCCTCCCTCCTGGCATCCCTCGCTGGGCCTCGGCAGCCCCCCACAGCCCCTGCCTGTCCTTGCCTGAAGGAAGCAGAGCAAGCCAAGACCCCTGGCAGTCCCACAGCAGTTGGTCCTGTAGAGAGAAGGATTTGCTGGTTTCTTTGAGAAAGCAAAGGAATACTTCTTTGGAAAGGAGAAAAGTCAGAGTCAACCTTCCTTTGCATAAGGCCGCCGGTGAGGAATCCCCAGGCATTTTAGTTGTAGAACATGTTCTCAACTCCCATCCTGCTTCTTCTTTTCCTTGTCTTTTGAAATTCTGCCTGATGAATTTAAATACTTAGGGAGGACCAGAAAGCACCAACAGGGTTTGTAGGCCTCCTCTGAGTAAATCCCCTTGGACTTCCAAAAGGTTGTGGAGCGTTCCCATCCCCTTTCCCTCCACATTTCTAGAACAGCTTCTGAGACATTCAGGTGGTCCTGTATTTTGACACCGGCATTTTAATTTTCCTATCCAATCAAATATTTCTTAGAGAAGCTTCTGCTTCCCTCCCCTAAGTGGCAAGTGACTGATGAACAGGGTGATCCAGGGTGACCGGTCCTCTCCCTTGCGACCAGCAAAGCTTGCCTTATCCTGAGGCTTTGGGGGCTTGAGAATAATAATGCAAAGCTGTGGAAGGCCGGCAGAGCCCGTTGGGCCCTGAGGAGATGCTTCCCAGGGAAGCCCCGGGGAATGGAAGTATTTGCTCACTGCGTCTTGTGACGAGGTGCCTTTTTCTTCTGGGCTTGACAGGCAGCGTTTTATGGAACGCCGGAAGATCGCTCGGGAGGAGCAGAACGGCGGGGGCGCTGGGATCCGGGCACATGAACTAGCACGATCCTCTGAGAGGAATAAGGGGGAAACGATGGAGCATCTGCCGCTTTCAGGAAAGCATGCCTCAAATTTTCCAGTGGGCATCTCCAAAAGCTTCAGAGTGCTTGGAGGCCTGCATCAAAGAGGTTGACCTAAATGGTCAAGAGGCTGAAGGCCAACTCAAGCTCACGGCAAATTATGGCTTTTTTTTGGGGTGGGAGGAATAATTCTTGATGGGAAATGCTAAGATCTTTGGGTAGAGAAAACTCTTCTCACTCTCTCTCCTCAATAACTGCTATTCAAATTAAAAAGTCAACTTTATCATCTTCCACTTTAGCCATGAGTGTACCTGGAAAAGGTGAAGCTATCGAACTGTGCGCCTTCCTGTTAGCTACTGTGTGTGTGTGTGTGTGTGTGTGTGTGTATATATGTCTCAGTCTCAATGCATTTCCTTCACACTGGGATTTCCTGCTCTTCTAGTTCTGAAAATAGTTATTCTTTTTTATGCCTTCGATCAGTTTTTGATAACTGCCTGGACTGGCCCCTGCAGTTTTCTTAGCAAAGATTTTTGGAAGTGGTTTGCTATTGCCTCCTCACCAGGGCTGAGAGAGAGTGGCTGGCCCAGTAAAGCCACCCAGCTGCCTTCATGCCTAAGATAGGACTTGTACCCACAGTCCCCTGTTTTCTAGCCTACCGCCTCAATCCCAATATCCAACGGCCTTAGTTACATCTAATTTTTATTCTGTTTTCCAAAGGATAAGGTATACGTTTAGATGAGACTATTTCTTCTTCTTCTTGGTAACCAACACCTTCAAAATGGCTGACTTTTTGTCTGGCCTTTTGGCCGGGTTGACACAAGGAATCATTTGATGAGTCCAAGACTGGACAATACTGTCTCTTAAAGAAATCTCTCATTGCGCTTTATTTTCTCACCGCCTCTTATGGCCAGAGCTCCCCTCGCTGGACTGGCATAGATTGTGCTCGCTGAAAAAGGACGCCCGACCCCCAGGGCTGCTGGTGTGCGTGCAGGTTAGCCGGCTGACCTCTTCTGCCCTCAGCGGTGCTTCTTGGGGCCTGTCAGGTTGCTTTTGCTATAAATTATGGAAATAGGTGGTTGCATTTGCACCGCGGGCCGTTGACCCAGAAAGCTTTATGCAGGAGAACAGCCCTTTCTGAAGGCAGGTTGGTTGGGTGGGGAGTTGCTGCCGGGGCCAGGGCTGCAATTCCCAGCGTGCCGGGTGGGGCCTGGAAAGAGGGAGGGAAACTCGGGGATTCCTGCAGATGTTGCTCTGGCCTTGCCTTTTGGCTGCCTTGAGGAGAAAGAGCAAGCTTTTCGGCCACAAGGCTACAATTTATGAATCCCAGAAAAAGCTGCTCTCTTTTGAAAGTATACGCATTTAAAAGAACAGATAAAAGAGCATAATTTTTTAAATATTTATTTATTTATATACTGCCTTTATTATTTTTACAATTACTCAAGGCAGCAAACATAACCCGCACGCGTTTACAGATATTCCAAAGGCTGTGGGTATATTGCATACCGCCAGAAGACGCCAGTCAGTGCCAAACCATCAGCTGGGACATCTTGACGGACGGTGAGACCCCCGGATTTGTCCCTCTCAAAACTCAATCTGCACAAGGCTGCTGCAGGCTGGCCCCAGCGAAGCCGAAGTCATCCTGGCGTCATGCCCACAAACTGCCTGCCCCAGCTTCGCCCGCTTTAAAGCCGATGCTGGGACTCCCCTCTGAGAGGCTCACCATCTCCCCGAGAGCTCATACCCTCCAGTCGGAGGACCTCTGGGCTCAGAAGAGTGCCAACCCCACCCAAACCCAGCTGCAGTCTTATTACTGAAGGTGGCAGCAGCTGCTGCTAATTTTGAATCTGAAAATGAGTGTGTCTGCCCTAGATTAGGGAGTGCCTGGTACTGCTGCACTTGGAGGGGTGAATTTCAGAAAAATAGCTTGTCCACCTGCTGCTTTCCCCAAGAATTCATTGGCACGACGCTGTTGGCCTTCTCTATTGCAGGACCAGTTTAACAGGTCTTTGAAATCCACGGTAGTATTGCTCTAGGCGCATGTCCCCGGAAGCGGCTCTGCCAGCGCTGGAAGAGAGCACGCCTGCCTTTCGTGCAGGCAAGATGCTGCAGGGAGGCGAAGGCTCCTCCGTCCGCCTGTCTTTGATTCTGCTCAAAGCCCAGGCGGCCCCAGCTTGGGCAGGATGAGCCGAGGCTGAAGGAGGAGGGCAGTGGAGCTCCACCTTCTAGGGCGCCCTCTTTCTGGAGTCTCCCCATCTCTTCTGCAGCTGACTCGGCTCTTCTTTCCACTCTGCTTAAAAGCCTTTCGGCTGGAGGGACACACTCCCCCCCCCTCCTAGGCTTGGGATGTAGCCTTTCTGAAAACGGTGCTAGAGTTGTAATCGGTAATGCAACAGAAGGGAGAAATCATTAAAATATCATTCAAGACTCATGATTTGCATTTAGATGTAAAACTAAGTTCTGGCTTTGTCTTGGTTCTGCCTGCTTCTTTCATCTGGTGACGTTCTCTTTGGGGGCTACACGCTTTGCCATGCTAGGCAAAGTGGTGGGCAATGATCCTGCCGCAGAGAGTTGGGCACGCCTTCCGGGTCCCTTCCGGGTTTCAGCGGAGCTCCTAAAACTGCCCAGGATATTGCCGTTTCTTCTCCATTTCCATTGCATGATTCTTCATGCTGGATGGCTAGAGGAAACAGTGCTTGATGTCTCACACGTCATGACATCATTGTGCAAATAACGCAAACATTGGTGTGATGATATGATGCAGGACACCTTCATAGGTACCGATGGCTCTGTGTGTGTGTTTGGCATCTTTTCGTTTGAACAAATGCCTGTTCCTTTCTCTGTTGTGAGAAATTTTTCGGGGCTAGGATGCCCTTCATCGCTACAGGCTTGGAAGACGCAGGCCTGAAAAGCTGCTTAAGCAACACTCTTTGCCCCCACATCAGACCACAAGGCCAAACACTGGAAATCGTGGACGTAAGTTTTTAAAATAGCCACACGATAGTTGAGTGGAATGGCCTCCACTTGGAAGGAAAGGTCTTCTCCAGCTCAAGATGCTTAGAGTCACAAACTGATACTAAAGTGGCAGGAAGAGCCAACACCCTAGATGATAGGCTCAAGATCAGGGTGGATCTTGACAGACTTCAACCCTGGGCCCTACCTAACAAAACGAAATTCAATGTAGAGAAAAGTAAAGTCTTACACTTAGGCAAGAAAAACCAGAAGGACACATACAGACTGGGTGAAAACAGGCTTAATAGCAGGAACTGTGAGAGGGATCTTGGAGTCTTAGTGGACAACCAGTTAAATAGGAGTGAACAGTGTGCAACGGCAGCCAAAAAAGTCAATGCAATCCTAAGTTGCATTAACAGAGGGATACAATCAAGATCAAGTGAGATACTGATAACACTCTACAAAGCCTTAGTATGACCACACCTAGAGCACTGCATCCAGTGTTGGTCAACACACTATAAAAAAAGATGTTGAGGCTCTAGAAAGAGTGCAGAGAAGAGCAACCAGGATGATTAGGGGACTGGAGACTAAGACATATGAAGGACGGTTGCAGGAACCGAGCATGGCTAGCCTAGTGAAGAGAAGGACCAGGGGAGACAGGAGAGCAGTCTTCCAATATTTGGGACGCTGTCGCAGGGAAGAGGGGGGGGTCCGAATCCCTGAGAGTAGGACAAGAAGTAATGAATGGAAGCTTATCAAAGAGAGATCCAATCTAGAAGTAATTTTCTATTGGAACAATTAATCAGCGGAATGGCTTGCCTCCGAAAGTTGGAGGTGTTTCTTCACTGGAGGTTTTCAAGAAGAGATTGGACAGCCGTATGTCTGGAATAGTATAGGATCTCCCGCTTGAGCAAAGGGTTGGATTAGAAGACCTCAAAAGTCCCTTCCAATTCTGTCATTCTGTCTTTGATATCCCGGGAGCTGCATTTATTTGAAGAAACATTTTAATTCCCCTTTTATGTTTCTGCAGCATTCCTTCGTGAAGTAACAGGGTGTCATTTTTCCCTCCGCATAAAGGGCATCTTTTTTTTTCCTCCTTGAAACCGTGATATGAAGATTGGATCTACAAATGTCTTTGAGCAGATTTGTACTTCCTTAATAAATGGTATGAGAGCCTTGGAGACCCAACACATATTGATCCTTGAGCATGTTTGATGTTTGAGAAAAGCATGCAACATTTTGGTTCTGGATTTTTTCAGTCCCCTGGCATCTGCTAAAAAAAAAAAAATCTTTTCAACCCTCTTCTTTCCCACAGACAGAGATTGCAATATGTCACTTGGCCAAATATATATTTGGTGTTGTTGCGGTCGTTTTGGCTTCATAGTTGTACAAAGCCATTGCATTTTGCATTTATGGTTTAATATGTACCGTGTGGAGCCCGTGTGGCTTGACGGTTAAGAAATCAAGTTAGAAACCAGGAAGCTATGAATTCTGGTCCTGCCTTGGGCATGAAGCCGGCTAGGTGACCTTGGGCCAGTCGCTTTCCTTCAGCCCTAGAAAACACGCAATGGCAAGCTCACTTCTGAAAAACCTGGCCAAGAAAACTGCAGGAACTCATCCCCGGTCTCTGAGAATCAGCCAAGATCGAAGGGAAGAAAACAAACAAACAAACAAATGTACTGTGACTCTAGTCAAACTAAAATAAACCCTGGATAAATGAACCGGGGCTTAATATAGTGTGAACCCAACTGCCGTTCATTGAATTATGGTTTTGCACATCATATCAAGCTAATGTGCAAATCCAATTATTCACATGGACTGGATTTAGGCAATCCACACATTCCAATTTTTGAGTAGTTATTCTGTTCAGGTACAATAGCTTATTCTTAGGACAATATTATCATACTACGTAGCCCCAGCATATCTTCTAAAGCACACCAGACCTTCCAATAAATGCCTGGCTACTATTCAAGACCGGAGTTTTAAGCTTCATTTCCCTTCCCAGTGAACATATTTAATGGGAGTGAAGTCATCTCTTCTGCATCTCGAGTCGCTGTAACACAGCTACCCCTTTCCTATCCTGTACAAGCCACTACTTCTCAATCACAGCAATAGCACTTAGACTTATATACCTCTTCAAAGGGCTTTACAGTCCTTGAAATAAAATCAAGAACATTCTGGAGGAACTTTAAGTACAAAGGGTGATGCACACACAGACAAGAGAGAGAGAGAGAGAGAGAGAGAGAGAGAGAGAGAGAGAGAGAGAGAGAGAGAGAGAGAGAGAGAGAGAGA
>JANHFL010181827.1:0-10047 GCA_032468155.1 Oxyrhabdium leporinum
CTCCGCCCACCCCACCCTTCGCCTCCCAGGAGTATCCATGCAGCCCATTGTGGATGTAGGTAAGTGCAGGGCAGAGGCTCAGGGAGGGCAGAAAATGGGCCTCCTGGAAGTTCGGGAAGGCCGGCTTGTTTCTGGCCTCCAGAGAGCCTCTGGAGCCTGGGGAGGCCATTTTCACCCTCCTAGGGACTCAAGGAAAGCCTCTGGAGCCTGGGGAGGTGAAAATCCCCCCCCCCCGCCGCCGCCATGGTACAGGAGGCTGACTGGGCCACGCTCAACCCAGCAACTGGGCAGTGAATCCATTGCTAAAATTTTTGAATCCCACCCTGGTCAAACTCCAACTCAAGCAGGAAGCCCTGTATCATGTGCAGTCTAGTCTCTTCTTAAAAGTCTCCAGTGATGAAGCATCCACAACCTCTGAAGGCAAGGCAGTCCACTGGTTAATTGTTTTCACTCTTAAGAAATGTCTCCTTAGTTCTAGGCTGCTTCTCTCCTTGATTAGTTTCCATCCATTGCTTCTTTTCTTGCCTTCTGGTGCTTTGGAAAATAGGTTGACCCCTTCTTTGTGGTGGCACCTCAAATATTGGAACAATGCTAATCACGTCAAACTTAGTCCTTCTTTTCACTAGATTAGACAGACCCAATTCCTGCAACCGTTCTTCATATGTTTTAGTCTCCAGGCCTTTAATCATTCTTCTCTGCACTTTTTACAAAGTCTCAACATCGTTTTTGTAATGTGGTGACCAAAACTGGATGCAGTGTTCCAGGTATGGTCTTACTAAGGATTTATAAAGCAATACTAATACTTCATGTGATTTTGATTCTATGCCTCTGTTTATACAACCAAGGATTGTATTAGCTTTTTATTAACTTCATATATAACAAATGGTTGTAAATATTCACTGATTGCTATGGCATGTCTATACACTGCATTCAAGGCAAGTATATTTTGCATTTTTTTTTTTATTAATGGGACCTTTCCTCTATTCATTATTTCATATTATTTTAAGACTCTGAATATTCTCAGGAACAGAACCTCTAACAAAAACTCTTGCTGAATTCAGTTTCCAACCATATTATTTGTGGGATTAAAAAATAAGAATAAATAGGAACTGAATAGTTCCTAGCCCTTACAGCAGGGCTGTCAAACTCACATCATCTTAGTGGTGTCACATGACGTATTGGGACTTTTTTCCCCTTCACTAAACTGGGCGTGGCCGTGGCCAGCACATGATGCATCCGGCCCATGGACCGGGAGTTTGACAACCCTGCCTTACAGTATATACATTCTCCCTCCTATTTAAGACAACATGATTTACTAAAAGCCGGTGTATTTAAGAAAGTGATAACCTTCTACATTTAATAATAACACACTTAAAAGCCTGCTCAAATGTAAATCAAAGAAAAAAAACCCTAAAGAATAATTCAGCAGTACTGCAGACTAACAAAACTGCTGAAAGAATTGAGAAAAGCTTTTCAGAATGAAGTCTGCGTACGCTTTGTGTTAATTATCATTTGGTTACTTCTCTTGCATATTTGTAAACAGTAAATTAGAAGAAACTTTAGCTTTGCAAACTGCTTTGGAATCACAGTGCCTTGATTAACTGTTTCATATTCCCATGGGGAAATTACTTTTTAACTGTCTGTCTGACAATGCAAATTCTTAAACTTCACAGCTGCCAACTTCCTGGTAATATTTTCTATTTACATTTACCTGAAAACATGCTTGCTGTGCACTTTGTAACACACCCAAGCAATTTTTCATTTACCTCCTTTCAGATTACATGTACTGTAGATTCAGGATGCAAACTGTTTACCTGCTTATCTTCTTCGAGTAAACATTTATCAGATCGTACTATTAGATTCACAGGGTTAGGAGGGTATTCATGTATTTAACATGCTTTAATGTTATCTGTTAATACTAATAGTCTACTGGGTGCTATATAAATTAAATAGACTATTTAATTACCTACAAAACGTCAAGATTTTGGGATTTTTTTGCAACATTCCAACACAGGTATTATTTCCATTATCTTTTTTTTAAAAAAACACCAACCCTTTCTATTTTAAAAAAATATATTACATACAAAGTATTCCTAGACAATTTCTTCCAAATTTATACAGTAATATAAATTGCCCTAGAACTTTAAAAAAATGAAAACCATTAAATTTTCATTTTTTATGAATAATTTTCTCTCATGCAATTTTTACAATACAAATGCCCAGAAGTAAGTTACCTTTTAAACAGAAGTACTGCTTTTTTCATACAACTTTCAACAGCATATTTTTTTAAATATATATATATATATATTTTTTTCCCTTTCATTTTTGAAGTCTTCTTTTTGAGGACTTTTGATCAATGAAAAGTCTTTTTAATGTTCTCTTCATTATGTAGCCCTAACTGAACGAAACACCCAGTTTCCTCCCAGTGCATCCAGTTCTTTTAAATCTCTGCTCATAAAAAGGCATATAAAATCAATGGGAGTAAATAGCCTTTTACATGTTTTTGGAAGCAAATGCTTTTCTTCTGTGTCTCTTTACTTCAAAAATTTAAAAAAAACAACAACTGTTGGAACTGTTGGAAAATATATGAGAATATCTATGAGAGAAAATATGGGAGAGAAAAAAGAAAGAAGATTCTTAAATTTATTCACTTAGCTAAATATAATTAATCTGCAGTTGTTATTTTGAGGAAAGCAATATGCATCTTCCAAAACTGCTTATTCAGTCTCTGAGGTGATAGTGAACATTTTTAGCTTTTAGATTACTTAGATTAGAATTTCCATTGTACATCCTGGTACCAAATTAAGTTTTTCAAACCAACTGAAATAACTCTGCATGCTTTGCGCTGCTTATTACAAAGTGTTTTAGATGAATCTCCTCAGCATGGAATAGCTTGATTACACAATTCAACTTGCTATTTAAAGGCACACAGATATAATACACAGATAGTTCTCAACTTGCAGCCATTTTTAATTAATCATTCAAAACTATGATGGTGCTAAAATAGGGGACTTATGACAAGACTTGGCACTTAAGACTCTTGCGGTGTACCATGGTCATCAGATCAAAATATGGACACTTGGCAACTGTATTTCTGACAGTTACACCATTCCAGAATCACATGATCCCAATTTGCAATCATCCCAGGGGCTTCTAACAAGCAGTCAACACAGGAAGCCAGATTCACTTAATGAATGCCTGAGGCTCATTATACACTTTCAATCCAATTATTTTCATTTTCTGGTAAAACACAGGGAGAAATCCCATTGTGATGCAAATCTGTTCAGGGTTAGGGTTAGATTTCAGCGAATCCACAGAATGCAACAAATATCCACACGAGAGATCAAGGACAGGGACCCAACAGGGTGTGATGTAGCCCCAAAAACTGTGGAGACCACTAGGGTTAGGATAGGGGTGAGATAGGTAGACGGAAGGCTGCTGCAGCATCCCTACAGTCAACTGTAAAGGTGAATGACTGCAGGGGCACTGCAGTGGTTGTAACTTCAAATTCAGGTCATGAGTAGCTTTTGGGAGGAGGAGTCTGTCATAACTTTGGACAGTCGCTAAATGACCGGTTGTAAATTGAAGACAACTGTAATTATTTAAAACCATGTCTATTATTTCTTGAATCTTAAGATTCATTTTCATGATTAAAAAGCTATAATAAATGTTTTCTGCTTCTTTGTCTTCCTTACTTTCTCCCTCAAATGAAGGAGGGAAAAGAAGGGGGAAAAAAGATTTATTACAGCTTGAGAAAAATAGTTCATCCCCAGCACTATTTGTAGGATTGGCTAATCTTAAACCAAATTGGGATCACTGACCACACTAATCAGAAGGCAACAGACTCTGTTGCAACTATATTGGCTTATTGATTTAAAGTTCCAATACAATTGCTCTTTCATATTCTTTTCTATGTTATCTCAATAGGCAGTCCAGAAATATCCACAATCACACTGCTTTCTCAGTGAGTTATGAACGATGGTAGTCAGAGTCTGGCTGCACTTACACTAACAACCGGTTCGCTGTTGTGAGCGTGCACACATGCTCGCTTCGCTCACATTCACCGGTTTGGGACTGAAAAGCATCTTCAAGCATGCAGCTACTCTACTCAGGCAGCTCCGGTGAGTACCGCAGGGGCGGCGCAGAACTCAGCTGGGCAGCGTGAGTGGGGGGAACGAGCCAGAAAGTTAGTTATATATGGAAAGGATAGCACAAGGGCGGGCAGGTGCCCAGCCAGTAATCACAACCACCAGTTCGCCTGAACCGGTCTGACAGGCAGCAGCCCACCACTGACGACAGTGCAGATTAGTATAGGACAAGGTAACAATAACAGGAGCAATAACAACAAAGCTCAGAACAACTAATGGAGCATACTATAGTTACTTAATCTCTTTCACTCCCTGTCCACATAGCATTTCTACATTTATAGTATTTGGGTGAAGATAATTTGACACTAAAAGGGCAAAAGATTAGTCTTCTCTTGAATCATTATATTGCAGAGCCAAAGCAAGGAAGCTGCTATGATATCTCAAGAGAATTTAAAATGAATAAATCATTCAAGTATGACTTTTTTCATTAACCTGATTGTCACATATATACAATCACTGTGAACAGGGAGTTACTTTCTGTTTCAATTTAAATGCTGTTTCAGGTTGGTTCCACCTGTCCTTTCATGTTGTATATTTGTCCAATGCTACAGTACAATAAGGGTTTATTTAAAAGCTGAAGGAAATAGAAGAATACTTTTTCTTAGACTGTGCTTGGTATTTTTCTTGTTTAATGAAACAAGAATTACCTTGATCTGTTTATGGCTTTAGAGCAAGAATTCACAATATATTCTTAGATTGTATGATAGAAAAGATGGTGCTTATTAAAGTAAATATGACTTTTGTAGACTTTCTAGAGTAGTCAATTTGGAACCCTTCCTCTTAAAAATCAGTTAGATTATGCTATTCTTTATTAGTGTCCTCTAAGATTATACTCTTTCCAACGTATAATTTATGCAACTTGCTTCTTTTCCTATAATCATATGTCTCAGATATATTTTTCAGAGACAGAAAATTGGTAAGCCATAGCATCACTGAGAAGACATTCGGTTTCTTGTTGATTAGATCAAAATGCCCAAGCTTTGTTTGATATCAGTGAGATTAGAACTATTCTTATAAAAGTTTTACCGCTACTGTAGACATAGAGACACCAGAACTTAACTTGATTCAGAAAAAGCTTTTTAGTTTCTGATAACACTTTTTACTATAAGAGGACATTACACAGAAGTGTTATCTAAGAGTATATATAGGTTCAAATGTTCAAGTTACTAATAATATAAATTTAAATATTCAAGCAAAATAAGGTTAGGATTTCAGCCTAAAACCATAATATAAATTCAAAAAATGGGTTCACTGACTTGTGCAATCTGCTATAATTTTCTTGTTTATGTCTTAAAAGGGGCACGATGTCTTAGTAGTGAAGAATTGCGCTTGTCAGCTGGAAAGCCGGCAGCCTGGGTTCAAGTCCCAAGTACCGCATGATCGGGTGAGCTCAAATCAAATTTCAAATCAAACCTTTATTGTCAATGCACAACATGTGTACAATGAAATTGAATGAGCCTCCCTTGGTACAGCCCCACCCCCCAAAAAACACAAAATACATCTCAATAACTCAATAAATGAAATAGAATCCCTAAACCCAAATAAGTAATAACTAACACACATTCCCGTATACCTATATGTATGTAACATTATATTATATTACACCAGTATGAACACGTTGTACATTGCGCTGGCCTGACAAGTCTATCATATTAAACCTAATTGTGGTGTTATATTACGTTCAGAAGTCTGACAATCCACGGATAAAAGCTATTTTTCAGCCTATTCGTTCAGCTGGCTATTCTTCTATATCTCCTGCCTGATGGTAGGAGAGTAAAGAAGTGCTGATCAGGGTGTGAATCATCCCTGAGGATTTTTCTCACTCTGCTGAGGCAAGAGGTTCTGGAGATTTCATCCAATGGTGTCAGGTGATGACCCATAATTTTTTGTGCTGTGCTCATCACCCTCTGTAATGCCTTTCTGTCCGCGGATATCAAGCCAGCTTACCATACCGTAACACAATACGTAAGGACGCTTTCTATTGTAGACTGGTAAAAGGAAGTCATCAGTCATTGTTCCACCTGATTTTTCTGCAAGACCCTAAGGAAATGGAGTCTCTGTTGAGCCTTCCTGACCACCTGGATCATATTATTTTTCCAGGGAGATCTTGGCTAAGCTGGACTCCCAGAAATTTGAAAGAGGAGAACCTCTCCACATAGCCCCCTTGATGTAGAGTGGGGAGGTTCTGCTTCTGGAAGTCTAACGCCATCTCCTTTGTCTTGCTGGTGTTTAGATTCAAGTTGTTTTCTGAGCACCATGTGGATAACTTCTGGACTTCTTCCCTGTATGCTAATTAGTCTCCTGTAATAAAACCCAGGATGGTGGTATCATCTGCAAACTTTATTATCACGTTAGATGAATCAGAAGATATGCAGTCGTATGTGTACAATGAGTACAGGTAGAGACTGAGCACACAACCCTGAGGAGAGCCAGTGCTTAATTTCAGGACAAGGATGTGAAAGACCCAGCTCTCACTGTTTGTGGCCAGTCCACCAGAAAGTCCTTAATCCAATCACAGGTGAGAGAAGGGAAATTCAAGTCAGTCAACGTTTCGATTAGGATGTCTGACAAAATGGTGGTAAAGCTGAGCTGTTATCTATGAAAAGCATTCTGATGTAGTTCCCAGGTTTCTCTAGATGACTCACTACAGAATGTAGGGCAGTAGCAATGGCATTGCCTGTCGACCTATTTCATCTGTAGGCGAACTGATATTGGTCGAAGTTTGATGGAAGGCATGACATGAGGCATTGAAGAACCAGTGTCTTGAAGCACTTCATCACTACAGATGTTAGTGCAATGGGTCTGTAGTCATTCAGGCTGCTTATTGCTGTTTTCTTCAGGACTGGAATGACAGTGGCTGCTTTCAGACATGATGGAACACTGGCCATTTGCAGGAAGATGTTAAAAATCCTTGTTAGGACCTCTGATAGTTGGTCAGCACCACATCCCCAGCACCACATCTGGACCTGTAGCTTTATTGGAATTCACAGCCTTCAATGCAGCTCTCATTGGTGTTCATGCAAGTTGAGTGGCTGGGAATTGGAGGGCCGGCAGGCTGGGGCTACAGGGTCAGGACTCTTGACCTCGTAGCAGGTGAAGAAGGTGTTCAACTCCTCCACTAATGAGGCATCGGAGTTGACTGTCTTCATTGTATTGCCCTTATAGTTGGTTAGATCCTGTAGTCCCTGCCACACCTGCCTCGGGTTGTTGTCTGCTAGATGGCTCTTCACTTTTTGTTTATATTTTTGTTGAGCTACCTTGATGCCTCTCCATAGATTTGACCTGGCCTCATTGTATTTATCTCTCTCACCTGCCTTAAAGGCGGAATTCTGGGTTCTCGGAACTGTCTGAACCTCTGCTGACATCCAGGGTTTGCAATTCCCGTAGACTCTGATGCGCTTGTCCACTGTTACATTATCCATGCACGTTTTGATATTTCAGAGTACGGTGTCAGTGAATTCTAAATCACTATAATTAGTGATTGATTGTGAAATATTATTAAGAATTGTATTTATTTTAGAAAGTCTGATTTTCTTTAAAAAAATGTTTTGGTATTTGGTATGATAGTATTGAAAGAAGGAGTTAAAGAAAATCACATCTACATGGCAAAGATCTCAAATGTGATTGCTGCCTCTCGCTGAAGCTTTCGCTTTCTAGGTCTGATGTCCCTGTGTTTGTCTTTTTGATCTGTGTTTGTCTTTTTCTTTATTGTCACATAATGGACTGCAAAAAAACCATATCTTTAGCAGAGTAAAGAGAGGACGGCTCTTCTACAGACCTCATATATTGTCTTGGAGGTAACTGGCTCTTAATCATGGCATATATCCAGCCCTGACAAAATTAATTCTTAATGGGACATTATAATCATCCAACATACTTTGAAATAATATTTGGTCTCATTGGTCAAGCAAAACTAGGCTGCGATCACCAAATATCAAATATCAAAACTGCAATGCAAAAATATCATCTGCTATAGTTGAAATAATATCCAAATTTCTAATGGCAACATCTCCTGTGCAGAGGTATCTAAGAATAATCCTGTAATGGGATGTGTGACTGTCACCTTTTTGGCTGTCAAATAGTAGTTTTCAGGATGGTAATAAAAGATATAGGAGAATATCAGTGGGCTTAAAATGGGGAGGAAATAGAAATGAACATCAATCTTATCTCCAATATTCCGTGCACATTAACTCTACTTAAACACCACCTGTAAGCCTCCCTGCATTTGAGTAACTTATGTTTGACCTTCATACTCACTGGCAGATATCAGTGTAAACCTGAACTGAACTGAAATGTGCATGTCACACTTTGACAGCTGGGTTAGTGAGACTTTTTTGTATTGGGTTGATTGTATTGTGAAAGAAGTGGCAAATTTGCGTATATACAACCTATAGTATACACATGTGTAACAGCAAATGTAATAGTAAACAATCCACTGTTGAATCAATAGACTTAAATCTATAGACATAGCTAAACTTGTATAATTAATTTTGATGAGAAGTAAATAGTTAAGTGTTATATTAATTTGCTTTTAACATGATATAAGTCAAATGTGACATTGTTTGGCATAGAGAAGTCTACTGCATCATAATCAAGATATTTGGAAATGCAGATAAGTTAATATGTTTATCATAGAAATGTGCCCTACTGAGCCATAGTATTTCCTGAGTAATCATGTGGAGAATTACTTCTCATCTATTTACCAGTGTACTTATCACAGGCATAAATGTCAGCATATATATTTGGTGCACTGCGTATAAAACTGAAGGTTTATTGAGGAAACAATATAGCACAATTCTATTACTTCTAACAGCTCGATTTCCCTGAAATGATATTTACTGCTGTTGAAAATATTTGTTTGATGTCCAAGGATTCCAGACACAATTTGCTTTTATGGAAGTTCCTTAGTTTCTTTTGGCAATGCTTAAAATCCAATGTTAAGTTCATGACAAGCATAAGGATTACAGAGTTCATGTTGTTGACAGTTAGATATAATACCTTCAAAGTTCTAAAGGAAGGTGGACAAGAAATAAAACAAACATGGATCATAAATTTAAAAGTTACTCAAATCAAGAAAGAAACTAAAGGCAATTGAGAAAAATAAAATTCAGTTTTTGAAGTGAATTTAAACATTTCATTTTCTAGTATATGTAAGGATTTCTAGTAGTATAGTTGCAGATACATGGTTTATTGATTGAAAAGTTGAATGAAGAGATTTTCAACATTTATTTAATTAGATTAGATTAGATTAACAGAGTTGGAAGGGACCCTGTAGGTCATCTAGTCCAACCACCCGCCCAAGTAGAAAACCCCACACCATTTCTGACAAATGGCAGACCAATCTCTTCTTGAAAGTCTGAAGTGATGACACAACATCTGAAGGCAAGCTGTTCCATTGATTGATTGTTCTCACCGTCTGAAAATTTCTCCTTATTTCCAGGTTAAATCTCTCCTTGTTCAGTTTCCCTCCATTATTCCTTGTCTGGCCTACAGGTGCTTTAGAAAATATCTTCACCCCTTCCTCTCTGGGGCAGTCCCTCAAATATTGGAACACTGGTATCATATCTCCCCTGGTCCTTCTCTTCGCTAGACTAGCCATGCCCAGTTCCTGTAACCATTCATCATGTTTTAGTCTCCAATCCCCTAATCATCCTGTTTGCTCTTCTCTGCATTTTTTCTAGAGCATCAACATCGTTTTTATAGTATATACACTATAAAAAACTGGTTGCAGTACTCTAGGTGTGGTCTTACTAACGCTTTATAGAGTGGCATTAATACCTCTCTTGATTGTATCCCTCTGTTAATGCAATTTAGGATTCCACTGGCTTTTTTGGCTGCCACTGCACACTGCTGGCTCATATTTAGCTGGTTGTCCACTAAGACTCCAAGATCCCTCTCA
>JANHFL010181837.1:0-10047 GCA_032468155.1 Oxyrhabdium leporinum
TCTATATTTCACTCTATGTTTCACTTCTCATCAAAGAAGCTTCTTTAGCTCTGATTGGATGGTGGGGAATGGAAGGTGGGGGGAAAAATGTCTTGGATGAGAAGCGGAACATCTGAAAGAAAAACCAGAAAGTCCAGTTGCCTCTTGAAAAAAGCACCATTGGGACAACCGTGACCTGGATGACTGAGAATCTCCATAGATATCCCTGAAAGACTTCTGTCAATTTCCAGATAGGAGTGTAAAGTCGATAGGTGACGAAAACGCACTGTTACCTTACATTCTTTGTGTTTGTCAACATTTCTTAAAGTTCTAGATTAGCTGGTGGAGTGTGGGTTATATGTGTGTGTAGGAAGGCCAGTATTTGTGTGCTGGAAATCTGCAATTGTTAGAAAAAGCATTGTCAAAGCAGGCTTCCAAAAAAGCACAACACTCAAAGACTTGATTGCTAACAGAATAAAGCCCACCATGGCCTTGTTCTACTTATATGTTTATATAACCCTGACGAATGGTGACTATTCTCATCAAGACTGGAGTGGCAGACAGAAGGGGTAGTGACAGGTGCTGTCTCTCTCTCTCTTTTTTTTTAAATGGCCAGGCTTTAAATAATTGCAATGACCACCAGTAAAAGATAGATATATAGAAGCTCTTCATTCCTTGATCCCATTTAATGATGGCTGACATTTTTAAAGCCTGGGTTCAGCCTTCCTTGTTCCCCTTTTCTCACAAATTGCAACAACAATAAGAACATCTAAGTAGTTCAGAGTAAAAGCCATTATTTTAAGTGACTGCAATGCACCACAAATGGTTGCCTGTTCAATTGAGCATTGGTGTTTTGACTATCTGGAAGAAAAAGAAATGTTTCTGAGTGTTTGCAGCAAAATAACCTTGCTGGTTATTTTAAGAACTGTCAGCTCAGGCAGAAAAATATGTTTGGTGGTGGGGGCGTGATTTTTTTTTCATTCCTGGTGTTTCAGAAAGACTGGAGGGGGGGAATATGGGATTTAGAAAGGTCAGGGACCATCTGTTTTCCATGCCTGTGCCTTTTGCCCTAAAAATTATGGCCTACACCCATTTGATATGCCAATAGAGAAGTTCCTGAGATGTTGCTTACAAAGAAATGCTGGATGGGATGTTTAGTTTTAGTTTACTTTATAGTCATTGCATCTCATACAATGCAATTAAATGCCATCTTCAGTGTACACTATGACTATAAAAATAAAACACAAACACACATCCTTCACATTCTATACAATTGAATTGAAAATCCCCAATATTGCATTAATATTGCACTATATAGTAGAATTCAATATAGTTACTGCCGTAGGATAGAAGCTGTTTTTCAGCTTATTTGTCATTGTTTTTATTATCCTGTACCGTCTGCCAGATGGTAATAGTTCAAATAAGGGTGCCCAGGATAAGATGGATCTTTAAGAATGTTTTGAACTTTCTTAAGGCAGCGGGAGCTATAAAGCTCTTCCAAAGAGGGCAACCAATGATCCTCTGGGCAATGACGTTAACCCTCTGGAGCGTTGTCCTATCTGCCACTGTGACCGTTCAAAGTTACAAGGGCACTGAAAAAAGTGACTTAGGACCTTTTTTCATAGTTACGACCTCTGCAGCATCCCCATGATCATGTGATCAAAATTCAGATGCTTGGCAACTGTTTCATACTTATGACCATTGCAGTGTCCCGGGGAGGGGGGGGGCATGTGATCCCCTTTTGCAACCTTCTGACAAGCAAAGTCAATGGGGATGTCAAATTCACTTGACGACCGTGTGACTAATTTAACAACCGCAGTGATTCATTTAACACCGCTGGCAAGAAAAATGGGACAAAACTCACTTAACAAATTTCTCACCTAGCAACATAAATGTTGGGCTCCATTGTGGTCGTAAGTCGAGGACTACTTGTATTATTTTTACAAATAACTCAAGGCAGTGAACATATCCAACACATCTTTCTCCTCCTATTTTCCTCACAACAACAACCCTTGTGAGGTGAGTTGGGCTGAGAAAGAGTGACTGGCCCAAACGTCACCCATCTGGCTTTCATGGTTAAAGCAAAACCTGAACTCACAGCCTCTTGCTTTCTCACCTCTAGCCTTAAGCACTAGACCAAAGTAAATAAGATTTCTTAGTCGGAGAAGGTGTAACAAACTCCTGATTATTATTTTTTGTAATTGCAGCCGATTAGCTAGATAAAAATGTTGTGTCTATACAACAACTCAAAAAAGCAGATCAGTTTTGATAAAACATATTAGTTGGAAAAGCTACTCCTGGTTTTTTTTATAATTGCAGATGACTAAGTAGGTAAAAAAGTATTCTGCAGCCAATTTCAGAACGTTCATTTGCCAAAGACTGGTTTCTTTCAGGGTTAAAACTGCAACCAGGAGAGAAAAAAAACAAAAATTACAAGGACCGTCCATGTCGTGAAAGCAGAAATTCACAGCAAATCACTCATTCAGAAAAACGCTGCAAAATTCACCAGGTTTCCTCTCCCTCCGGAGTCAAACCAACAGGTAACTTGTTTAGCTTTTCTAGCTCCTTGAAAGCCCAAGAGGAGAAAGGCAGCTTTTATCCATTGAATGTGTGTGTAAATATATATATATATACAGGTAGTCCTCAACTTACAATAGTTCATTTAGTGACCGTTCAAAGTTACAACAAAACTAAAAAAAAGTTAAGTTAAAGGCTTATGTTCGTTTTTCGCACTTA
Source organism: Oxyrhabdium leporinum (assembly GCA_032468155.1). Classification (NCBI taxonomy): domain Eukaryota; kingdom Metazoa; phylum Chordata; class Lepidosauria; order Squamata; family Cyclocoridae; genus Oxyrhabdium; species Oxyrhabdium leporinum. The sequence goes on from JANHFL010181837.1 coordinate 2,716, forward strand.
TGACCCTTACAGCATCCTCATGGTCACATAATCAAAATTCAGATGCTTGGCAATTAGTACATATTTATGACGGTCGCGGTGTCCTGGGGTCACGTGATTACCTTTTGCAACTTCCTCACAAGCAAAGTCAACGGGGAAGCCAGATTCACTGAACGACTGTTAAGTGAACTGTTGCGCAACAGCTGCAGTGATTTCACTTAACAGCTGTGGCGAGAAAGGTTGTACAATGGGACAAAACTTGCTTAACAGCCACCTTGCTTAGCAATAGAAATTTTGGGCTCAGTTGTGGTCGTAAGTCGAAGACCTATAAAACAAAATCCTTCACCTTTCAGAAGAGAATCCATCTGTCTCACTCTGAGCTTTGGCCTACAATGGGGACCCAGACAATCAAATGTTCCCTCTGGGGATAATTCCTCACAGAGGCAACCAGAGAACCATGAAAAAAAAAAATTGCTTTTCCCTGAGGAAACAGACCAATCGACCCTCCCTGCATGCAGAAAACTAGCCCCTCAGGGAAAAGGTAGAAAAGGTTTTTCCAGACAGATTACATTTCTATCCAAAGGGCTTTTTTAATTTTGGGGTTAGGGTAGTCATACATGAGGTGACACCACAGTTGAAAGCCTAAACTGAGGCAGAATTTTGTCTAATCAGCAGAGACCAGAAATGCCCAGGAGGAATGACTTCACATTTTTTAGAAGCGGCCTGAATAAAGTGCCCTCTCTTTATATTATTGAAGTAACTGGACTTTCATAAATTGGAGAAGAAACAGACACCAGCTATCGTGGCTCACCACTCACGCAGAGAAAAAACAGGCTATACTTTATTAAATGGACAATTTCCAAGCAGGTATCTGTCAGCACTTTATGGCTCATTTCGAAAGATACACAAAGACACATAGCTTATTTCTGGCTATTTAGATATGAACCAAAGAGCAACTCCTTCCATAATTTACTTGTAAAAGAAAGTAGGCGAGAGAGCGCTTAACACAGGTACAGGAATCCAAGACTAAGAACCCCATCAGAAATATATAATATATTGCAAAACATGCAGCTCCATCATTTCAGGAGACCTGCCTCTTCTGTCTGTCATTTTCGAAATGGAACAGATGAAGCAATCTGCAGACTGGTAATTGCCTTTTTCAATTGCTGTATTTCAAATTACTGGTTCGGCCTCCAGACAAAGGGACCCATAATCCAATCCATCTACAACTTGCTTGCATTTGGATTAAGAAGGATCACGAAGCTACTAAAATAAAGTCCCACGTTGCCCTTAGTTCTGGGTTTTTCAACAGCCTGAGCTCCTGTAATGAGCAAAAGACATTATGGGTAACAAGGAAGATAGAACTAGCATTATTCCTTTTAGGAGGGGGGGGGAGAGAAACACTTCTGTCTACTTTAAACCAAGATGTCTTGTTAAATCATGAATCTTGGCTTGCTTTGGCAACATAATTCATAATTTCAGCTGGATAGCAATAAGCACTGAAGACTTATATACTGCTTCATAGTGCTTTACAGCCCTCTCTAAGCGGTTCACAGAGTGAGCATATGGCCCCCCAACAATCTGGGTCCTCATTTTACCGACCTCAGAAGGATGGAAGGCTGATCAACTTTGAGCCAGTCAGGATCGAACTCCTGGCAATGGGCAGAGTCAGCCTGCAATACGGCATTCTAACCACTGCACCACCACGGCTGCACGGATAACCTATAACCTATAAACCTATCCCAATTTGATTTAATAATTTACTAAAGTAAGTGGGAGAACACATGAATCCACATTCACACTGCCACTGTAATCCTAAGAAATCAAGGCTTATTGTGTGCAAATATGGCCTGGACGATGAAGCTGGCTGTCACTTTTCATCTGGCATTCTCTGCAAATTGTAGATGTGACTATACAACGAAGAGCAAGGTTTTCCTTTCATCCACAACTGCTTTTCTACCAGTAAGAGAATCCTTTTCAAATGAGGGTTAAGAAAAAAACAACGTATTGAAAATAAAAATAGGAGGCTGACTATCTCACACGGTGCAGTCCTAATAACCATCTATGTCATATTATATTTCTTCCCAATGACTACACTGGGAGATGGATGAGCAATCAATATAGCAACTATGCAGTAAACTTGATTGTTTTCACCGTATTCAATTCTCCATGCCAAAAATAACCCAACCAACTTCTGTGCTTTAGAGGATCTCTTTAAAAATTGCAAGAGGATCAGTCTGTAGATAGCTCAGGCAAATAAGCCAAGCAACGAAGTCGAACGAAGAACCTGGACACCCTCAGCCAAAGTACAAAAATAGCATAATTGATAACACTGGGCTAAAGCGATCGATAGGGAGCCTCCCACAAAAGTCGGGAGCACAACCATACCAAGGCAGTATAGTCCTCATCTTACAACCATCCGTTTAGTGACCGTTCGAAGTTACAACGGTACTGGAAAAAAAAGTGAATTGCATACAACTGTTGAAGCATCCCTGTGGTCACATGAACATAATTCGGACACTCGATAACTGGAATTGATTTATGACAGTTGCATGTCACTTTTTGCAATCTTCTGAAAAGCAAAGTCTATTTGGGAAGCCAGATCCATTTAACAACTGTTTCTAACTTAACAGTTGCAAAATGGGTCAAAACTCACTCAACAACTGTCTTGCTTAGCAACGTAAGTTTGGGGCACAATTGTGGTTGTAGTCAAGGACTACCTATATACTCTTTTTATGTTCAATAAACATTTAATTTAATCCAGTGGTTCTCAACCTTGGCAACCTTAAGATGAGTGGACTTTAATTCCCATGCTGGCTGGGGAATTCCAGAAGTTGAAGTCCATCCATCTTAAAATTGCCAAGGTTAAGAAACATTAATAATATTCTATGGGGTATAATGGAGAATTATATCCTGGAATGCTGCAAACACTTTTAAAAAAATTATTAAATATTTTTAAAAGTTGTTCTTATGCAGACTTCACACTTTTGCAGCATATTAAAGAACTATCGTTCCCTATCATTTTCCTAAAAACTAAATTCCCTTTTCTTTTTCTTTCCTTCCTTCCATTGCACGAAAGCAACTAATAAGACCATGAAGTTTTACAAACATTCTTAAAATTACTGTACTCAGAAAGAAAATCTATGAAAGTTTCTAGAGCAGCATTAATCACAGAAAGCATTTCCAAGTTTGAAATCTGCATTTCCTGGCACTTAAAATGGAAATAAGGGTTCGTTTCGGGATAAAAGCTCAAACAAGAAACTGCCAAACAACCTGTGCTATCCCACAAGAACAAGTAAAACCCTTCCTAGCAACAGCATTTTTCTTTCAAGAGCAATTGTCATCAACTTTACATGGCATTTCAGATTATTTCTTAAACTAAATGAATCAAATAAAACCTGTTTATTTATAGGCAGGGCAGCTTTCTCAAATACACTCTCACTTGTCTGAATTAAACAGCTTTGTCTCTTTTTCCTAAAAAATTTTTTAATAGGACTTGCCAAGCTGAGAAAGTGTATTAAATTACCAGTAAGTGGCTTGCAAGAATGTAATTCATCCACATTATGGAACTGTTCCTTGGTTTTTAAAGTAGAGTGCAAAATGCCATGCTGAACAGGTCTTCCCCAATGGAAAATGATTTGGCATCTAATCTAATCTTAGCGGTATTTATAATTAGAACCAATTATTCTTTATAAACTCTTATTTGAGCTGAATTTGGCATTTCATGAACATCCATGTGCTTTTTATTGGCAACAATACATCAGGGGCTTTCTAGTCTGGATTTCCTGGTGGTCTCCTCTCCAGGATCTAAACAGGTCCAGCACAGCCAGTTTGGCCTATTGGTTAAAGGCCCCAGGCTAGAAACCAGGAGACAGGGAGTTCAAGTCCCATTTTAGGCATAAAAGCCAGCTGGGTGACCTTGGGCCAGTCATTTTCCCTCATCCCAACCCACCTCACAGGGTTGTTGTGATTGTGGGGGGAAAACAGGAAGAGAAAAGAGTGTCAGGTTATCTTCGCCACCCTGAGTTATTTATAAAGCAATAAAGGCAGGACAAAACAATCAAATAAACATAGCTTTTTAAAATGAGCTTCCTAGAAACAAAAGTAATCTGGGGATGATAAAACTTGTTTTTCCATAAAGTTTTTTTTTATTTTATAACATATAAAAATTACATTTTTGGTTAAACAGTGTGTTGTCTGGGTACAAATAGTTTTAAAAAGTAATCCTCAAAGTGTTTACAACAATATTCATTACACTGATATTCATTCTATCATAATGATCATGATAATAATACTGATATTTGCTTATCCATTTTAACAAGCCTCCCTTTTTTCATTGTTCCTTTTCTTATATTTCCATGTTTCTAACTTCCCTGGTATATTTCCATGTTTCTAACTTTGTCAGCTAACCATTGATAAAATAAGTCCCAAGTCAAAAAAGTATTCAGTTTCTTCCTTTTCCATAATTGTAAGTGTTCATCTACCCATTCCTCCACATTCTGATATTTTTTTAATCACATTTTCATCTGTAGGGATCTCTTCACTTTTCCATTGTTGTGCAAATGCAATTTTGGCTGCAGTCAATACATGTATAATCAAATGGGATGACAAAACATTTTTGAGCACGGATGGTTATAGCAACCTCCCCCCAATCTTAACACCTGCCAAGTGTGTAGGACCACAAGTCCCATCACTAGAGTCACCACAACCCAAGGCAGGCAGGCTGAAATGATAGGAGTTGTAGTCCCATAAGGAGGGAAAGGCTGACTCGGAGAACCAACCTGTGTTGTTGGGTTTTTTTTTCTGAGCCAGGATTTAGAAAGAGAAACCAAGCTGCCACCAATCTAAATGTCATTTTAAGCCTCCTGAAAGTCATCAAGGGACTTGTTAGGGCAAGTCTTTGCTAATTCCAGCCTGGGGGTTGGATATAAGGGCCTGCCCTCCAGTAGTCTAAAAATCAGAACGACTTTTTTCACTGACACCCTATCGCCCCCCTAAACTGATGCTGGAAGACGATAAAACGACGGGCCTCCGGGGGAAAAAGAAGTTCTGAAAGGGAAGTTAAATCAGGATGAAAATACGTGCCCAAAACCATTTCAAAGAGCCACGGCAAGGTAAGAACGCCGACTGTAAACCTGACGAATAATTACCACGCAATGGGTGAGCACCTCTTCATCCAACTCTTTGTTCTAGCGATGGGCTTCTGCGAGGATGTTTCCAATCTACAACCTGCTAACACCCTCCGGCCTCCACGCCCCAGCGCCGAATGAGCCGCCCGAGGTCCGGGCAGGGAGGGACTCCTCAAGAGGTGGGCCTCTCCTACCGGAGTGACAAGGAGGTTAGCCAACGGGCGGCGTCAGCGAATCGTCGCCTTCCTCCAATCCCCGCCGCTTTTTCTCTCCCACCCACCCCCCTCTCTCAGTCCCGGAGATCTGAGAGGCAGGGAGGCGAAATGATTTGAATGTATGCTAATCGCGGTTGTGGAAATGGCCAATCCAGGGGCTGTTACTTCCGGATAGGACCACCGGGGAAGCGGGCGGGAAGGAGGCGTCTGATTGGTCGATACGGGGATGCCGTGCGCGCCGCGATGTAGAGATGCGCGAATGATGTGAATGGGGGTCCTGGAGATGAAAGCGAAAGCTCTGCTTGGCACGTGCTCTACAGAGTTGCGTTCGAATCGATTTGCAGGGAGAACTTTGAACCGTAAATCTCGCCTGATGTGTCGCCTAAGAGTTCATGCTACAAATGGCGTTTTCGGTCGTGGTGTTGCGTCACTGCAATCACTTTACACTTGATCTGTGTCGGGCAAATATAGTGCATTTTTCCCCAGGCAGGACGAGTAGAGGAGAAGAGGGGAGGGGAAGGGAAGAGAAGAGAAGAGAACACAGAATGTAGAATAGAAAAAAACAATAAGAATAGAATAGAATAGAATAGAATAGAATAGAATAGAATAGAATAGAATAGAATAGAAAGAATATAGAATAGAATATAGAATTTAGAATAGAATATAGAATTTAGAATAGAATATAGAATTAAGAATAGAACAGAATGTAGAATAGAACATAGAATAGAACAGAACAGAACAGAAGGAATAGAAAAAATAGGGAATGGAATAGAATAGAATAAGAATAAAGGGTCTTGGAGGTCTTCTAGTCCAGCCCCCTGCTCAAGCAGGAGACCCTATAGCATTTCAGACAAGAGACTGTCCATTCTCTTCTTAAAAACCTCCAGTGATGAAGCACCCACAATTTCTGAAGGCCAGCTGTTCCACTGCTTAATTGTCCTCCCTGTTAGGAAGTTTCTCCTTAGTTCCACGTTGCTTCTCTCCTTGGTTCGTTTCCATCCGTTGTTTCTTCGTACCCCCTGGTGCTAGACTCAGACGGAACATGAAAAACAAGTTTCATGGTTCATTAGACGCTTATCTAATGGTGCTCTTTTTAATCTAGTTTTAGCTGTGATCGGCAAGATGGCAAACCGTTGCCGTGATGCAACCCGTTTTGAGCACATATATAAAAGAGGCCCATTCTCCATCTTGCAAACCACTGGCTGCTAAAAAAAAAAACCAGTGAAAAGAACCACGGTGCAGAATGCCACATAAACGTGCGACATGGCACCTGTTGGAAGGATGAAGTTGAAAGGGTCTTTGAATAAATTGTGTGTGTGTGTGTGTGTGTAGTGATTAAGGCATCAGGCTAGATGCCAGTTGTACGTTGTGCAATGTAGAATTCCGAGCTTGCCTGAGATGCGAGTCAAGTCGTCCCAACGGTGCTTTTTTTTTTTCAAGAGGCAACTGGACTTTCAGGTTTTTCTTTGAAGACGTTTCCCTTCTCATCCAAGAAGCTTCTTCAGCTCTACAGAGGTTGCTTCAGCGCTGAAGAAGCTTCATTGGATGAGAAGCGAAACGTCTTCAAAGAAAAACCTGAAAGTGCAGTTGCCTCTTGGAAAAAAAAAAGCACCTTTGGGACAACCCTGACCTGGAGGACGGACAATCTCCACAGACGATATAGTCAAGCCCTATCTCCTGCTGCTTGTGTTAGTGATTATAACAAAATCAAAGATGAACATGCAAGCAGTTTAGAGCCACAAAAGTGTTCTCCAAATGTGCTGTATTTCAATGCACACAATACCTAGTCTTCATGGCCAACCCAAATGGAAGATGCCAGGTTGGGAAGCTAATCAATTATCATCAGGGGTGGGCTGCTGGGGGTTCGCAGGGGTTCGGGCGGACCCTTAGCCAAGATTCTGTGCAGTTCGCCGAACCCCCAAATCCCACTCCTGGCTGGCCCCTCCCCTCCCCTCCCACTCCACCCCTCCCAGGAGTCTCCACGGTGCCCGTTTTGGATGCAGGTAAGT
>JANHFL010182153.1:0-10039 GCA_032468155.1 Oxyrhabdium leporinum
CTATCTATCTATCTATCTATCTATCTATCTATCTATCTATCTATCTATCTATCTATCTATCTATCTATCTCTGTCTAGAGAGCAAAATTAGTGAACTTCTTCATATGGACTCTGAGTGTCACTGTTGTACAGCAAGGAAGTTGCACGGATGGGTATTGCAGCAAACCATGTCCATATTTCAGCAGATGGGCAAGGAGATGCAGCAGAAAGCATTATGTTAAAAGCTGTTTAACAAAGGATTCTATTTTTATTATCCTACTGTAAAATATTGGGTTAGCTGAGAAATTCTATATGGAAAATAAATTAGGAAGAAAAGAGGAAACAAAGGATGATGATGGAAGCAAAATACAAAACCAGAATACAGAAACCAAATTTGAGGCAAGTACTTTTTCTATTATGTTCTTTGATCAGCTGGGTGGCATCTGAACAGGTTCACTACTCACTTCCAGAGGAAACAGAAAAATATTTCTTTGTGGGGAACCTTGCTAAATATTTAGGGTTAGATGTTGATCTGCTGTCAAAACACAAGCTTGCTATCTCTTCAGAAAAACAGTATTTTATTCTGGATGAGCAAAATCTATATGTGAATGACAGAATAGATCGGGAAAAGATTTGTGGAAAATTATCTACTTGCATCCTGAAACTAGAGGTTGTGGCACATAATCCTTTAAATATTTTCCACAAAGAAGTTTTCATACTAGATATTAATGATAATGCCCCACAGTTCAAAGAAAGATATACAACTGGAAGTGAGTGAGTCTCATTTGCCAGGAGCTCGATTTGCTTTGGGAAATGCTGAAGACAAGGACATTGGAATCAACGCCCTTCAAGACTATCATTTGAGCTCAACCTCGTATTTCAAGCTAGAAGTTCAAGAGAGCAAAGATGGCAGCAAATATGCAGAATTAATTTTGCAAAAGCCATTGGACAGAGAGAAAGAGCACACACACCACTTGATTCTTACAGCTTCAGATGGAGGACGTCCAGTGAAAACTGGGACTCTTAATATAGAAGTCAATGTTATTGATATAAATGACAATCCACCAGTCTTCTCCCAGGCAACTTACAAAACAAGTCTGAAAGAGAATACACCAAGAGGGACTTCTGTGCTTCAAGTGAAAGCGTCTGATAGTGATGAAGGGTCAAATGCTGAGATATCTTATATTTTCTGGGAAAATCCAGAAAATGTGAATCAGAAATTTATTTTGGATACCACTGATGGAACACTTTCACTTAAGGAAAGTATTGATTTTGAAGACAGAGGAAGCTATGTGATGATAATACGGGCAAGTGATGGAGGTGGACTAGTTGCACATTGCAATGTAGAGATTGAGGTTCTTGATGAGAATGACAATGCTCCAGAAGTAATTATTACATCTCTATCCAGCCCCGTTCTTGAAGATATTCTACCTGGAGCAGTGATTGCCCTCATTAAAGTCCATGACAGAGATTCTGGACTTAATGGGGAGGTCAGCTGCTACCTAAGGGAAACTGCACCTTTCCAGGTGGTCTCATCATCAGATAACTACTTCAAACTCCTCACAGATGGCCCCCTTGACAGAGAAAAAACACCAGTGTATAACTTAACAATTACAGCCACAGACCAAGGCATGCCTCCTCTTTCCACAGATAAAGCCATCTCAGTACCAATTTCAGATATCAATGATAACCCTCCAGCATTTGAAAAACCTTCCTATGTTGCCTACATTCCTGAGAACAACCCATCCAGAATGCCTATTTTCCAAGTTAAGGCTTTTGACCCAGATCTGGATCGTAATGCCCAAATCACCTACTCCATTCTTAACAGCAACGTTAAGGACCTGCCTCTCTCCTCCTATGTTTCCATTAACTCTGACACTGGAACTCTCTATGCTCAAAAATCTTTTGACTATGAGCAGCTCAGAGACTTCCAGTTGCAAGTGCAAGCCCAGGATGAAGGCTCTCCATCTCTCAATAACAGCGCCACAGTCAAAGTGTGTGTACTGGATCAAAATGATAATACTCCCCAGATCCTGTACCCCTCCCAAACAACTCAGGGTTCATCATTCTTCGAGATGGTGCCTCGCTCAGCCGATTCAGGTTATTTGGTGACAAAAGTCGTGGCTGTGGATGCTGACTCTGGACACAATGCCTGGCTCTCTTTTCATCTCCTGCAGGCCACAGAGCCCTCACTCTTCATCATTGGCTCCCACACAGGAGAGATCCAAACAGCTCGAGCATTACTTGAGAGAGACATTACCAAGCAGAGGCTGGTCATCATGGTAAGGGATAACGGACAGCCACCTCTCTCAGCCACCACTAGTCTCAACCTGGTCTTTGCTCAGAATTTTCAGGAGGCTCTTCCTGAAATGAATGCCCAACCTAATAACTTAGAGGATCAGTCCAAGCTCCAGTTTTACTTGGTTCTGACTTTGACTTTGGTATCCTTTCTGTTCCTGGTGGCAGTGATTTTGGCCATTATTATGAAACTTCAAGGCTCAAGGAACCCCACTTTTTTTCAGTGCTTCATTCCCAATTCTCATTCAATGACTGGTACTGTATTTCCTCCAAATTATGAAGATGGGACATTGCCTTATTCTTATCAGATGTGTTTATCCACTGAGTCCAGGAGAAATGAACTGACTTTTCTGCAACCCAGTGTCGAAATAGTGGAGAATATTCTTTGCAAGGATAAACCTGATACTTGTGTAATGCTCAATGGAGACTGTTATCTAAATTCTAAAAATCATTCTGAAAATATAGTAGGTTCATTTTTCCTTTCTTAGTAAGATTTGTCATTATAACAGCATTTTAATGGTATAAGTATAAACAGCAACTATTCATGGAATATCTTTGGCATTTTTTTTGTTTTAGCTGAGTACATCAAGTTGAAGTACTATAGGATGGAAGCTTTGAAGCAGCACTGCTAAATCAAATGTAGGACTAAATTAATATTTCTATATAAAGCAATGGATTTCATACAGTTGCCCCAACTGGATGAACAGGTAATATTAATAAGAGACTAGCTGCGGAGTTCAACATGACAAAGAAAAGAACAGTGGGGCTAGAAGAATAATATATTCTGAGGCACTATGTGAGCATATGTTGCCTGGAATGAAAATATGTCCTGGATCACTACAGTATTAATTGTAAGGAGTATATTCTGAGAGCAATTGACTGCCTGTTGCAGTTGACCTGACTGCTTCCTGTTGAGCAAGGAGAAGATGTTAGAAAGGTGACATGTTTCTAAAGAATAAATTCAGTGATTAAGAGAGAAACTGGAAGAAATTTGTCAGATGAGTTCAAAGGGGAGGTCATGAGGGAGATCTCTGTCTAAGTGAATAGTTGTAATATTGATGGAGATGATTTTGCAGGTATGCTTGTGTCTCTGAAAACAACAAACAGCAAACTTACAATACTTAAGGAAAAAGTTAAGTGGACTGTGGCAGTGAAGGCTACTCCTCAACTCCTAAGACAAGTTGAACATTTGGGAAATCAATAAGTCAGAAATAAGATTTGTTTGGCATTATCTATTTTTGACAAACCTGTGTTGACTTCTATTTATAAGTTTGCTTGCTTTTAGGTATTTGCAGATTTGTTGCTTGATTATCTTTTCCAGGATCTTCCCAAGTATTGATGTTAGGCTGGCTGGTCTGTAGTTTCATGGATCTGTTTCCCCCCCACCTTTTTTTTTTTTGAAAATGGAAACTACATCAGCTCTTTTCCAGTCCTCAGGTAGTTTCCTGGTGCTCCAGGATTTTGAACATTATGGTTCAATGGTTCCAAGATCACATCTGCCAGCTCCCCCAGAACTCTGGGATTTAATCCATCAGGTCCCAGTGATTTGAACTCATCTAGAGAGAACAGTTGTTCTCTTACCATTTTCTTGCTTATTTTAATTTGTATTCCTAGTCTATCTTTTATGGTTATATTTTTGGTAGGTCGGAGTGTTTTACCTTTTTGCATGAAGACAGATGCAAAGAATGAATTAAGCAGCTCTGTTGTCTCACTACCGCACATTATTTCCTTATCATCTACTCTCATTAGTGGACCGATCGTTTCCTTGATGTTTTTTATCTGTTGAAAGAAACTTTTTAAATTATTTTTGACATTTGTTGCAAGTGTTACTTCATTCTGTGCCTTAGCTTTCCTGACTTCATCTTTGCAAGTTTGGGCTACTTTTTGATATGGTGCCTTAGTTATGTGCTCCTCTTTCCATTTTTCTTTTTACCTAGTTAGGGTAATGAAACGTCTGCAAGAAAACAACCAAGCTCAGAGAGCACCAAGGGACACCCCCCCCATTTCAACTCTGAGCCACAAATATTCTCCTTTATTGGTACAGAGAACTTTCCACAGTTCTTCTTCAAGAAGACTGGAAGTGATCCTGTAGTATTAGGGACACTAGTTCAGGTGTGTTACCCAGACAGTTTGCTGTGGTTCATGAGAACCAGTTGTTAGAGTTACACACCTTGCAATTAAGGTAACCCCTCACATTTTTCCTTGTCTCCTGGAAAAAGGATGGCCCGGGAATTGGGCTTTGCATGCTCCAGAATTCACAAAGAGCTTGTCCAAGCAGAGTAGGGAAAAATTAAATATCTTACTTGTAATTCTACTGACAATACTGGCACTCAGTGTATATAATTGGCATTGATGGGTGAAATTTTCTCCCATGTTTTAAAATGTAACTAAGCCTATTTAGTTGGACCTTGGACTACCCAACCCATCTGAAAGCAGAAGTGTAGCCAGTGGATTTAGGTTTATAACTGAGACCTCTTGATTAATAAAGCTTTAACATTACTTTAATTATCTGATGATATATTGTCTCAGCAATATTAAAAAGGACAGAGGGGAGTTAAAGAAGGAAAGACCTTTTCTACTGTTCATACTTTCACCATCCATGTTCAGGAGAGAAATCATGCTTTTATCACTTTTATAAACTCTAGCAAATTTTTTAAATCTTATATTACCAAGAAATGCCATAAAACTCAAAAGGCATGGTTTATATTGAAAAATATATGTCAGTCTTACATTCCAAAACCCCTGTAATTCTCAATTTACTTTTAATTAAACTGGATTAGATTTGAATCAGATTCTTGAATTTTCAATGTCAAGGTAATGAAAAAAAATAAATCCTATCTATTAGTGGTACATGGCACTACAAAGTTTTAGAGCCTCTTGTCTTATTAATGTTGTCACTCATACTTAACTGAGAAAAATCAGCTTTTTATAGATGTGTTGGTATATCTAGATTATTAACTAGTTTAGTATTTCTTATTTTGAAAGGTTGACTTGACAAACTATTGTCAGAAACAATTGCTATCTGATTTGGATAAATTACTGACTAGATGGATGGGGAGAATAATAGTTTTAAGCAATGATTAAGGGAACATTGCAGTTTGCTCAGTGAAGAGACAGTAATTTATTTAGGCAGCAAGACTATTTTTAATAAGGGGGAAAAATTTGGACAGGATGATATAAGGTCTTCTGTCTTGAGCAGAGGTTTGAACTAGAAGACCTCCAAAGTCCCTTCTAGTCCTATGATTCTGATGTCCTATGTTCTAAAACGTTTGAATCTCATACTACAAAATATTTTAATATATTTGATTGGTTTCAGTATCTTCAAATAAGCAGCTCAACAAAGGAACTACGGAAATGAGGAGAAACGGGATTTGACTGAATTTAAACATCTTGTAATATGCAAAACTGAATAATGTTAGACATAATTTATATATTATTATGATTAAGAATCTGAATAAGTTAAAGAATATATGATCAATTAAAGACTGATGCAGAACTTGAACAAACTGATATACCACAGTGGGAACTTTAGCAGAAGAAAAATATTATATTTATTTCTAATACCATACTTAGAGAGACTTACTAAGTTTTATAAGTGGTTCTCATTTAATGATCACTTATTCAAAAACTATCTGAACTTAAAACAGTGCTGAATGAATGGTAGGTATGACTAGTTCTCATATTTACTGCCTATGCAGCATTCCTGCAGTCATGTGATCGTTATCTGGGTGCTTGGCACCCAGTTTGTGATTATGTCACAGCATCCCATAGTCACATAATTGTCATTTGCAACCTTTCCTGCCAGCTTCCCACAAGCAAAGTCAACCAGAAAACCAGAAAGCAGTAAGAGGTTATTGTTAATTCACATTGTTAAGTGAATACTACCTGTATTGTTGGTACATTAGTCCACTCTGATTGTCAAAATGAATACCTAACAGATTAACAGAGTTTGAAGTGAACTTGTAGGTCAGGGGTGTCAAACACAAGGCCCGCAGGCTGGATCTGGCCCGCGATGTGGTCAGATCTAACCCGTGGGCTATCCTGGAAAATGTAAGGGGCCAGCACGCTTGGCTTCGGCCTGGTCTACCCAATGCAAAGATGAAACATTGGGCCAGCATGGCTTTGGGCCGGTTTAATCCACTGCAAAGTAGAAACATGCCAGCAGTTTGGGGAGTGGCATCAAGCTGGCCACGCCCACACCCAGTGAATGGTGTCAGGCTGACTATGCCCACCCAGTTGGCCACACTCACCCAGTCAGCCACACCTGCCCGGCCCTCCGAGGTCAACCACAGCCCTGATGTGGCACTCAATGAAATTGAGTTTGACACACCTGGTCTAGAAGCTTCACTAATTGGTGTCAGAGGTCTTTCTAGCCATGACTTTTCTTCTTGATTCTTAAGAAGATATTTGTGGTGGAGAAAGCATAGGATGCTTGTTTTCATTTTCTAACCACAGATTCTCTGTCAAACCAGGGATTAGAATTAAAAAAATGTTCCATATGATGAAGTGGCGTTCTTATAAAAGGGGGAACATACTGTCTAATAAATTTGCAAATTCAATTGTAGTCACATCCTCCAACTGGTTGCTATTAATGAGCTTAGTAGATTTGTCTGGTTCTCTCAGAGGAAATGTTGAATCAGCTTTTGGGGTGGGGAAGCTGCTTCTTATGTTCTAAGCTCTACATAATAAAGATGATGATATGGTACTAAAGACAATGAATGTGTATCCAAAAATATGAACATAGAACAGAATAGAATAGAAATAGTAAACAGAAGAAATCATGAGATTTAGAGGCATGTGATGTTTGAAGACTAGTGTTGAGAAAATAAACAAGGAAGGGAGGAAGGAAGGAAAGAAAGAAAGAAAGAAAGAAAGAAAGAAAGAAAGAAAGAAAGAAAGAAAGAAAGAAAGAAAGAAAGAAAGAAAGAATGTCCTGGGATGAAAGGAGGAGGAGGAGAAGGGAATGAGAAAATGATGAATGTGTAGGACTGTGGGGAAGTTGAGAAAGAAATGAGACCATGATAGACATAAACAACCCACAGATGGGATAAGAATTTGTTAATAATTCTGGGAGAAAGGCCAGCACAATTCAGCTTTTAGGAAGAAGAGATTCAGAATATTCAAAAAGACTCTTATCTTTATGAATCCCCTAATAATAATGACTACAGGAGTAGGTTCCAAAATTCTATACTTTACTTATAATCTGTGCATTAAAATAGCTTATTGAAGTCTGTGTAATTCTTGCTTCTTTGTGCCCTACAATGAGGAACCTGAGAGGGGAGAAGACAATTTATGGGTACAAGATGAGAAGCATTAATTTAATGCAGTATGTATTGTATACCAAGCTATTCATATTAAATGTTTGTATAGATTCTTGGTTTTAGTTGACTTCAGTTAAACAAGAAGCACTCAGCAATTTCCAATTCTTGTTTCCCTTCTAATCTTCTAAAACCCACTGGGTGACATTGCTTGGTAAAATACAAAATATTTATTCTATTCAGTCCATTTAATACCGGAATCACAATGCCCTTCCTTCACAATGCTCTTCCCTTCTGTTGGAATAGAGAAAAATAGATAGGTCCTGTATATAGTAGAAAAATATAGAAATTAACATAAAGTTCCTCCTTACTTCTTTATTTCAAAAGCTTCTTTATACAATAGATGAGATATGATTTCACTTTTATTCAAAATTTTTAGTAGCAATGACAAACAATATCTAGGTGTTCATAGTAAGCTTTCTGTCATTCTGAGCTGAGCCTCCGGGTGTCACTGTTCACCAGGAAGGAAAAGAAATCAAAAGTCAAAAGAGTCCTGTGTTGCTATTCTTTACATACAGTACATTTACTAAGTATGTGAAAGAACAATCTAAAATCGAAGAGGTGCATTTTCCATTTGGCTCTGAAGTAGCTGTTTTCATCAAGAGAATGGAAGACACGCAAACCTGCAGCTGTAAAAAGGGGGTCCTTCAATACCTTGCTATTATTTTTGCTTGCAAGATGGTTTCTGGGCAGATTCATTATTCGATTCCTGAGGAGATGCACAAAGGCTCTTTTGTGGGAAATATTGTGAAGGACCTGGAAATGGAGGGGATGAAGATTTCAGAAAATGGATTCCGCATTATTCTCAATGTAGGTATGATCCAGTATTTTGCTTTCAATG
Organism: Oxyrhabdium leporinum; assembly: GCA_032468155.1. Classification (NCBI taxonomy): domain Eukaryota; kingdom Metazoa; phylum Chordata; class Lepidosauria; order Squamata; family Cyclocoridae; genus Oxyrhabdium; species Oxyrhabdium leporinum. The sequence continues at coordinate 8,437 of JANHFL010182153.1, forward strand.
TCAACAGTGGTTATTTAGAAGCAACTGAGAGAATTGACCGGGAAGAAATATGTGGACAGGTAGAGAAGTGTATATTGAAGTTCCAGATTCTTCTTGAAAGTAAATTAAAGCTTTATGCAATTGAGGTAGAAATTACTGACATAAATGACAATGCTCCTCATTTCCCTCTATGGGAACAAGAGTTGGAAGTCAGTGAGGCATCTACACCTGGATTCCGGGTCCCTCTTTCTGAAGCTCAAGATCCAGATCTGGGAACAAATTCTATACAGAACTATCAACTCAGAGGCAGCAGCCATTTTTCTCTGGATACACAAATAGGAAAAAATGGCTTTAGACAAACTGAACTGATACTGGAAAAATTTCTAGACAGAGAGGTACAAGCTGTTTATAATCTAATCCTTACAGCTATTGATGGAGGAGATCCTACCCGAACTGGTACTGCAAAAATCAAAGTCATTGTTTTAGATGCAAATGACAATGCACCGGTTTTCAGCCAACCAATCTATGAAGCGAATGTCAAAGAGAATATTCCTAAAGGATCTATTATTGCTACTGTACATGCCACTGATCTTGATGAAGGGCTTAATGGAGAGGTGAAATACTTCCTGAAAAAGATTACAAAACTAGATATTCCGATATTTCACCTTAATTCCACAACGGGAGAAATTAAACTCACTGGGAATCTTGATTATGAAGAATCAACTTTCTATGAATTTGAAGTACAAGCCAAAGATTGGGGAGGTTTTACTGATAGATCAATGGTTGTTATCTTCATTACAGATTTGAATGATAATGCACCTGAACTAGCAATTACTTTTGTCACCAATTCTGTAGTTGAAAGTTCACCACCCAGAACTGTTATTGCCATTTTAAATGTACGAGACAGAGATTCTGGAGTCAATGGTGAAATCACAGTCTCCATTTCAGACAACCTCCCTTTCCAATTAAATAAGTCCTCTGATGAGTTTTATAGTTTGATGACAGATAATGGCCTTGACAGAGAACAGATATCAGCTTTTAATATAACTGTAATAGTTACTGACCATGGAATACCTCCTCTCTCAATAGCCACAGTAATTGAACTGTACATCTTAGACACAAATGACAACCCTCCATTGTTTGAGAAATCAATTTATCCTTACTATGTTGTAGAGAACAACCAAATGGGTGCTTTGATATGTTCCTTAAAAGCAAATGATCCAGACTGGAAAATAAATGCAGTAATAAGGTATTCTATCACTGGAAACCAGACAACCGAATCATTTCTCTCACCTTATGTCTCCATTAATTCTGAGACAGGAGCTATCTATGCATTAATCCAATTTGATTATGAAAATTTTAAGAAGATTCAGTTTCAAGTTAAGGCTCAGGATGGTGGATTCCCATCACTCAGCTCCAGTGTTTCTGTTATTATTTACATCTTGGACCAGAATGACAATGTGCCAGAGATCCTATACCCCTCTCCTCCTGCTGATGGCTCCACTGGAATAGAGCTGGCCCCTCGCTCTTCTGAGCCAGGTTACCTAGTCACTAAAGTAGTGGCAGTAGATGCAGATTCTGGCCAGAATTCCTGGCTCTCCTATCAGCTGATCAGAGCAACAGA
>JANHFL010182212.1:0-10038 GCA_032468155.1 Oxyrhabdium leporinum
GAAAGAAAGTTCCATACAGTCAGTTTAAAAAGTCCAAAATTTCTGGTTTGAAGGTTTAAAAATATTATATTTAAATACTCAGTCCAGTTTTCTAAAAACACCCTTCCAGCAAGTCCTTTAATCAATTTTCTGTTCTAAATAATTGTTCTTAAAAACTTTCCTCACAGCTTTCTTCCGGAGGTGGAAGGGAAAAGAAGTTCCACCCCCACTTTTGGTCTCACTTTCTCCCGATTGTTCTCCAGGGAGCTCTTTCTTTCTTTTATTGGCTTTAAAAGTTCAGAATAAAAGTCTCTCTCTCTCACCCAGGTCGATCACACCATCTTTCCTTTTGTTTCTATGGTCAGTGGCTATTCCCAGCTTCAGAGCGGCATGCAATGGCCGCCTTCCAGCTGACAGGTTAAAGAGCCTTGTCTGGATCACTCAGGGAGATTGCGGGCTCCCCATGATCGACAGACTGTGCTCTTTACATTCATTGCCCCTACAAGGCAATTTAGGTCCATATTGGACCTCCCAGCAGCCTGGATTCAGCAGTCCCACAGAGGACCCATGAGACATGTATCACTGCGATGTCAGCCCTGCCTCCTCGATTTCTGTTATGTGTACTTTTGGTGGCGCAACTAACAAGTATTTTGAAGAAAATAAACTATGGCTATGAATTCACACACACACACACACACAAGGTTGAAAATTTCCCATTTGCTCTACGTGGATGATTTAAAATTGTTTGGAGAAACAAAAACTGAATTGAACTCACTGCTGAAAAGCCCTGAGAAGTTTAGCAGAGACATTGAGATGCAATTTGGCATTGACAAATGTGCAACAATAGCTGGTTAAGGTCATCCTGGGAACAGTTTATTGAGGCAGCAAAGCAAAAGAACTCTTCTCTATTCTGGTGTCTAATAGCTAGTCACTCTGAGAGAATTCATACCCCACTAGACACCCATATACCTCATACAACCTGGGAACTTCACTTTCGGAGAATGTATGAAGACCCCCTCCAGTGAGTGTATAAGGTATAAATATAATAAAGGATTTACCTGTATGGTCTCCAGTTTCAGAGTCCGAAATTAAATTTCTCATTGGGAAGGCTCCAGGAGCTGACTTCATTTCTGCTGAATTATTAAAGAACAGTTTGGAATGGTGGATACCAGTTCAGGTGGCGCTATTCACTTATATCGACTCCACTGGCCATGTCCCAGAAGATTGGGTCTTGGCAATTGATGCCCCAATTTTTAAAAAGGGAAAGAGAGACGACCCTGCCAATTACAGACCGATAAGTCTGCTAAATATAATCAGCAAACTCTATGCCAAACACCTCCAAGATAAACTAAAGGAGTGGCTGGATCTTGAGAACTTGACCACTGAAGACCAAGTTGGGTTTAGAGAGGAAAGGGGCACTATAGATCAGTGCTTAGTTCTCCATCATCTAATTGAAAAATACATATCAAATAGATCTGTATCATTATACGCCAGCTTTATAGATCTCAAGGCAGCCTTTGATATGGTTACCAGGACTAAGCTATGGGAGAAGCTGGAACTGCCTCAATTGACCACAGACTTCCTCATGTGCCTTACATACTAAAACATCCCTCAAGGTGAGGTGCAATATGCAAGAGTCCCTCTTGAAGTCAGTCAAAACTCAGTAGGGAGTTAAAAGGGGTGCATTTTGGCCACCTTGCTTTTCAACTTCTATATAAACGACATGGTACAATGGTTAAATAAACCAAATTACCCCCCCCCAAAAAAATAGGTGATTGAAGCATCACCCTACTGTTCTATGCAAATGATGCTGTGATCCTCTCCTGGATACCAGTAGGCCTTAAAAGAGCCTTGCGAACCCTCATCCAGTATTGTAATTATAACAAACTGGACATAAATTATGAGAAAACAAAGATTTTGGCCTTTACACAAAGGCCAAAACTCTATTATGGTATCTAAATGGCCATAATATAGAGCAGGTAACCAACTTCAAATACCTAGGGGTAGTCCCTCAGGCCACTGGCTCAAGAAAAGCACATGGTAAATATGTGGCTACCTTGGGCCAAAGATCAGCGAGAGCCATTCTTAAATTTTTCCACACAAAGGGAGGATACTACATTCCTGCTGCAATTAAGCTTTTTCTGGCAAAGTCGCTAGCACAGCTTCTTTATGGGACCTTGCTCGGACCCTCAGCTTTGTGTTTCACACCATTGGAAAAAGTTCAATCCAAATTTCTTAGAGCAATTCTCCAGATGCTGCATTGTATCTCAAATGCACTTCTGCACCTGGAGACAGGATTGACAAAAGTCAAAGCAAGAATTGTATAGCGTCTTTAAATCTCTGACTAAAGCTTAACTTCTTTACATAAGGCCTCACTCCATTAATCCTCGAAGACAAATTTTCATCATGGATCAAGGTGGTCAAGTCCAGCTTTGCCAAACTAGGCTTCTCCCTAGCCTCAATATTCAAGTTGGACTACAACCAAGCAAAACAAATCTTGCAACAAAGAGTAGAGGACATTAAAAGACAAACGGACTTAAGGAAAGCTCCATTGTTTCTGGCTCCAGATGCCATTAGATATGTTGCTACTCCTGTCAGCTATGTTAGCCAGTTGGAGTTGGCAAACTGTTGGAAAGCATTTTCGCTTACATGGTGCCATGCGCTCCCATCGACCGTCCTGTATGGCAAGTATAAAAAGATACCATTGACTGAAAGACTCTGATCCTGTGACTCAGGAGAGGTGGAGACCGTTGGTAACATACTCGTTCACTGTTCCTTTACAGAGAGATTTTAAAAAAACCTATATTCTTCCAATATTTAGCTGGCTCATATTTAGCTGGTTGTCCACTAAGACTGGATCTCGAGCCTATCTTCTAGGGTGTTAGCTATTCCTGCTGGCTTAGTATCATCTGCAAATTTGGTAAGTTCCCCTTCTATTCCCTCATCTAAGACATTTATGAAGATATTGAAGAGTACTGGGCCTAAGACGGAACCTTATGGAACCCCACTGCTTACTTCCCCTCCATGTAGACTTAGACCCATTAAGGACTACTCATTGAATATGGTTTGTCAGCCAGTTGCAAATCCATCTGGTGGTGATTCTGTCTATCCCACTTTTTTCTAGCTTACCAAGAAGTAGGTTGTGGTCTACTTTGTCAAATGCCTTGCTGAAGTCTAAATATATTATGTCCACAGTATTTCACTGGTCTACTAATTTAGTCACTATGTTGAAGAATAAAATAAGATTGGTTTGGCATGATCTGTTTTTAGCAAATCCGTGCTGACTGCTAGTTATTACTTTACTTGTTTCTAGCTGTTGGCAGATGTTTTTTTATTATCTTTTCCAGTATCTTTCTGAGTATTGATGTTAGGCTGATTCATCTGTAGTTTCCTGGGTTTGTTTTTTTCCCCTTTTTTTGAAGATGGGAACCACATCAGCTCTTTTCCAGTCCTCTGGTAGTTCCACGGTGTTCCAGGATTTTTGAAAGATGTGGTGCAGTGGTTCTGAGATAACCTCTGCCAGCTCCTTTAGAACTCTGGGATGTTATCCACCAGGTCCCGGTGATTTGTATTCATCAAGATCAGACAGGTGTTCTCTTACTATTTTTCTGATTATTTTAACTTTTATTTCTAGCCAGTCTTTTACAGTTATATTTTTGGTAAGTTGGGCTATAGTTTCTTTTTTAGTGGACCGACTGTTACCTTGATTTTTTTCTTGTTATTTATATGTTGGAAGAAACTTTTTTTATTATCTTTCACTTTTGTTGCAAGTCTATGTTCATTTTGAACCTTTGCTTTCCTGACTTTGTCTTTGCAGATTCTGGCTATCTGCTGATATTCTGCCTTCTTGTGTGTCTTCTTTCCATTTTTTGTACTTGTCCTTTTGGTCTTTCAATTTGTCAGAGAGATCTTTGTGCAGCCATGCTGGTTTCTTCTTGGATTCCTTGTTCTTCTTTCTCAGTGGTATTATGTTGGTCTGGGCTTTTATGATCATATTTTTCAGAGTTTCCCAGAGTTGTTGTCAGCCTTGGAAGCCATAATTGGGAGGCCTTTGTGGCTGCCACATAAAGCACATGGGAACCAGGGAGGCGGGTTGTTCTCATACACTTAGAGGGGTTAGTAGACAAAACAAAATTCCTTCCAAGAGATTCAAGGCCATCCTGACCAACACCTGGAAGAGGAGTGCCAAGAGGAGAGAGAAAGTTGGATTCGAAAAGGGATTGGAGAATGTTACAGGTGATGATGGTTTAGAGGTGGATCTATGATTTCTTTTGGTGGGGAGAAACCTGAGACTTCCGATTCAGGTTTTTCCCAGATGTACCATCATGGTTTCTTTAATAAATTCTTACTTGGATATAATTGTGTCTGAGTGCTGAATGGACTATCAGAACTTAGATAGAACCCTGACCGTTGTTTTCCCCCTTAGGATTTTCATCCAAGGAATCTTTCCCAAGTTCTCTCTGAGTTTATTAAAATCAGCTCTTTTAAGATCTAAGACTCTGGTATGGTTACATTCTATTGCACTTTTTTTTTTTGCATTATGTTGAATTCTAGTATGACATGGTCACTCTCACCCAAGGTTCCTGCAATTTCAACTCCCTCCATCACTTCTTCTCTCTTTCTAAGAATTAAGTCCAGTATGACAGTCCCTCTAGTTTCCTCCTCTATCTTTTGGACAACAAAGTTGTCAGCTAAGTTGGTTAGGTACTTATTTGATTTCTTACTTGGTACAGAATTAGTCTTCCAATTGAAGACTGATTCAGGGTAATTGAAATCCCCCACTATTATTGTAGTGTATTTCCTACATATATTTGTTAGTTGGTTAGCAAAAAGGACATCTGTTTTTTCTGCTTGTTTGGGTAGCCTCTAGTAAACACCTATGGCCATATCATTCTTTTTTTCTTTTATATTGACCCATGTGCATTCTAGGAGGTTTTCATGTTTGGTTTCATGCATTTCTGTAGCAATATAGGGATCCTTTACATACAGTGCAAATCCACCTCCTTTTATGGGGTCTGGGTTTTTTGAAGTGTTTGTATCCTTCTATCAGTATGTTCCAGTCATGGGTTACATCCCACCAAGTTTCTGTTATTCCAACTATATCATATCTACCTTCATGTATTAAAAGTTCAAGTTCACCCTGTTTGTTCTCCAGACTTGGTGCATTTGTATATAGGCACTTGAGATCTTTATGTCTGACTCTGGGTATGCTTTCTATGTCTCCTATTTGGTGTTTGAGTCTGTCTTCTTTCCCATCCCTCCTTACTTCATTATTTGACTTGCTTTCTAGGGGTTTTTGCTTGGAATAGGTCCTGGAGATCCTAAAGTTTGGTCATCTTTGCCCTCAATTTTAATTTAAAGCTCTTCTGATAAGTTGAGCCAATCATTTTCCGAAAACATTCTTCCCAGTCTTTGTGAGGTGCAGCCCATCCCTTGCCAAAAGCCCATCATGGAGATAATACAGACCATGGTCCAGGAATCCAAAGTTTTTTTGCAACACCAACCCTCTAGCCAGTGGTTCACTTACATAATTTTTATATAATTCAGATGAAAAAACTACTTGTGCACCTAAGTCCTTGACTTTCTTGCCTAGATGCTCGGAAAAGGCTGGAGAGTTTAGAGGAATGTAGGTTCTGGTTTCTGTTTAGCTTAGTTTAGTTTTTAAAATCTTAATGTAGTTTTAATGTTTTAATGCTTCAATTATTTTTTAGCATTTTAAACTAATTTTAACAGAGTTTAATCACCGTTGCCTCTTTTTTAAATTTTTAACTTTTATATGCTGTTTTTAGATATTAACATCGAGGAGCAGCAACAGCAGGAATGTTTTCCTTCTGTGGTTTTATCAATGAACCAGGACTGCTAAGGTTATTTGGGCCTTTTACTTTTTCAGTATAAGTATTTTTTAATAGACCTATGATAGTCAAGCAACAAATTGTAACAGGCAAGCCTCTCTCAGAGACAACATGGCTGCAACAATGCCAAGACAACCCAGGATAAAAGACTTTTTCCAAATAATGGACACTGCAAGTAAGACTCCTTTTCTCTTTTAGTTTAGTTTAATTTACTTTACTGTCATTGCATCTCGTACAATGAAATTAAATATCACACCATACACCATTTTCTCTCTCCCCACCCCCAACAAACCTAGCTCTTTACTGGATTGGGAAGAGGACGATGCTTCTCTGTGGAGGAGGGAGTTCCAGCTACAGTAGGAGATTTGGGGGGGGGGGGGAAACAAGAATAATATTAGGAACAATTTTAAAGGAGACTTGGATTTGGTCACCAAGAATTGCCTACTAATAGCACAAACAGTCTCTGCCATATTTGGCCAGCTCCTGGAAGCAAATGGAGGGATTAAAGAACTAAAGTCTCTAATGGGAAAACGTATCAATAAATTACATGAAGAAGTAAACAGCAAAGCTCTCATTGCAAAGCTTACTCATGATGTTTGGCCAGCCTGTGTGGACTCAGGGCGAAGAGGATGCAGTGGAGAGACTGGTCTTGCAGAGACACAGGATCTTACTCCAAGTTGCTAACACCCCCCTAAGCAGAGGCAGGTGGCATAATAGGAGAGTGGTTTTGATCTCTCTATCCCAACTCTTATGCTGTAAGGTACATTCTAATGAGGTAACAGAGATTTCTTGGCTCCCCGACTGACAAGGCTGCAAAAGAATACTGCTAACTGTTGGGCAGATTGTTCTGCCATCAATGTTATTCAGGCTTGAGACCTCACTAAAGAAATTATGTATTTGGCCAAGACGGGTATTTCACACCACCCGAATTTAGTCCCTGTCTGGGCAGAGAGCCAAGACAGTGAGGGAGGTTGACATCAACCTTGGGAACTCCAAAATACTAACGGCCAAACAAACAAGCCCTCAACTAACAAGGTTAGAAAAAGATAAAGATAATAAAAAAAGAATATTTAAACCTACACAATGGAAAGCTTCAGTTCATGGATGAGAAGGTAAAGCTAGTCCACTAGTTTGCCACCCTTCGCCCAGGAGACCAAGAGATTATATTAAAGAAGATTGAAATAATTGGTCAAATGTTGAGGTCGGCAGCTAGTGCAACAGAAAGCTTGAATGTTTTGCTTCCCTCTGGCAGCTCCTCTGTGGAATTGCTATCAAGTCCGGCTTCTGAAAGCACTCAAGCCCCAATAAATAAAAAGAGAAGGCATACCAGTCCAAAGCAAAAAGGAAAGGAAAGGGACATCCAGCAGTCCAAATTTACCTTCCAGTAGGAGAATTAGACCAGGGGTGTCAAACTCAAGGCCTGTGGGCTGGATACAGCCCGTGGGGCCAGCCTGGAAATAGCAAAGGACCGTCCCGCTGTGTCTCTGGCAGCATGAGGCCCCCTGAGCCCTGGTTTGCCCGGCAGGATGCTGCAACAGGCCACCAGGCCAAAAATGGGGCACAGCCAGCCTACAGAGGAGAACTACAATGCTGATCTGGCCCTCAGAGAAATCCAGTTTGACACCCCTAAACTAGACAAAGAGAAGGAAAGCCGGAGTTCCTGCCCACCTGAAGAAATGTCAGTCTTGGAGCAAAAGCAGAGGAACACTAGCAATCAAAATAAAGAGCAACAACAAGATTTGCAACTCATGAGGAGAAATACCGAACCTCACAATAACTGTCTATACAGGAAGCATAATTAATATCGACCCAGCTCCAATGTCAAGTTGACATCCAACATTCTTATCACCTAACCAACCAACCAAGCCAGATCACCTTGCCTCTGAGAATCCCATACAGATGGTGACCTGGAACGTGGCTGGCTGGAAAGGGATGGTTGATAGTGGACTAATGAACTTTCTCTCTAGGTTCAATGTAATAGCCATTCAGGAAACCTGGTTAACTGAAGTGGATGAATCAGTATAACTGCCAGGCTTTCAGGGATGGGTCTCCCCAGCCCAAAAAACAAAGGGAGACCCCCTGGTGCATAATGTTTTCTTATAAAGCAAGAATTGCAATGGTGGTGGAGAAATTATACAATGAAGACAAGTATTCGTATTTCCTAGCTGTTAAATTTGAATATGAAGAGTTTAAGTTAATACTGGTAAATGTGTATATTCCGCCAAACACATCCCGGTATTATAACTCTGAATACTGGATAAATTTGAAAGTTATCCTAGATGATATATCTGTATTGTACCCTCAGTCCATAGTGGTATTATTAGGATATTTTAATGCTAGGTTGGGTCCTTCTTTGTATGAGTTCACCCAGAAGAGGGAGTCCCAGGGGAGTTTTTCAATATCCATCCTCATCGAGAGATGACAAAAGTAACACTGCTGGCCTGCTCCTAGTCTCCTTAATTTTTAAGGGTAATCTCCAAATTCTGGGAGGTAAGGATAAGAGTTACATGTATCCTTACACATATCACTAGGCCCATTCAAGCAGTGTGTGGGATCTCTTTTGTATGTCTAGAGATAAGGTCGACCTCTTCTCGGAGGTTACAGTACACTTTAATGACGATAGTGATCATCAGCCTGTAAGTGTGACATTGCAAAGCTGCTCAGATCTAAGACCATATAACGTGGCTGACAGATGGCTCACCAAAAAGGTAGAGGTGACCTAAAATAAAAGGCCAATTTGGGCTAAAGTTGATATTAAGACAATATCAGACTGCCTTAAAGCAGAGAATGCTACTAACTGGGCTAGAACAATCCAGTCATCTACTACTAACTGGCAGTTTTCTAATGTTTGTAATATCCTGAAGAAACACCTAACAACTAAACCTGCTACAAAAAGAGCCTGAGTGGGTAGACCCCATTGGTTTGATCCTGGATGCCAGCAGCTGAAAAAGAAATTGAAGGCAGCCATGAGGCTTGCACAGAGAAATCCTACTGCTCATATACAAGCTGAGATGTTGTGCACAAGAAGAGAATATAAAAAATATATAAAATTAAAGAAAAAAAGTTCTGCCACCTTAATTTGGGCAGAATTTGAATTGGCTGCTAAAAGTCATAACATAGCAATATTCTATCATTCATAGCAGGAGTTCTAAAGGAACGGAGATTTGCATTTGATATACCAATCTCCACTGAAGAATGGGAGAACTATTATCAAAGTCTGTTTGCCTCAACTGAATATGTAGAGAAACTGCCTCTAAGCAGTGAACAAGCACCCTCTGAAACCCCCTCCCCTTGGCCACCGGTCTCTGTAAAGGAGATACAATCTATTATTAAATGTCTAAAGAGCAATAAATTCCCAGGTGAGGATTTTCTACCAGCAGAAATATTTAAGAACTTTGGTGATTGGTTGAGTCCATTATTGGTAGGTCTATTCACACATAAATAATACCTGCCATATTCCAGTCGGCTGGAAGATGGCAATAGTGGTCCCCATATACAAAAAAGGGAATAAAAAAGGATCTAATAACTATAGACCCATCAGCCTGATAAATATTGTAGCAAAAATATATTCAAGGTTCCTTCATGAGGGGGATTGGGTACACGTTCTCGATGCTCACAGTGTTTAAATTTCTATAATCCACGGCAATTTTTGGTTGTGTGAGTTCGATGAATTCCTCAAGTTCCCTGTGGGACATGCTATACATTTTTGATTTTGGTAATTTGGTCCCTGGGAGGATTTTGATAGCACAGTCTGTGGGGGGGAGCTCATCAGAGTCTTCTTCGCTGAACACCTAAGCTAGGTCCTTGTGCTCCCTGGGAATGCCCTGGGTTGGCACAGCCTTTCCCGCCATTGTTACTTCTTTGTTTGGGTCTCCCCCCTGTTCCTCCCTTCAGCCATTGGGTCCAGTCACTCCCTATTGAAATCTTAGAGTCCTCTGCTTCCAGTTAACTCTGGGGCTCCACTTCCTCAACCAGGTGAGCCCTAGAACTAGCGGCCATTCCATTCTGGGTGGCACAATGAAAATGAGAGATTGCAACTCTCCTGGTGAACCCCCGGGTTATTTCCCTCTATGCCACGACGAAGAGAAGAGGCAGTCTAAGATGGCCACCATGAAGTTGGGACAGCCAAAAAAGATCCAAGAATAGTGCTGGAGCGAAGTAGGTGAACAGTGTCTGGAACTGGGTGAGAAGAACTTTTTATCTTATT
>JANHFL010182282.1:2500-10037 GCA_032468155.1 Oxyrhabdium leporinum
GGCCTTTTCAACTCTGAGCTGAGGTATTTGTCATAATCCCTCATTTGTACCTACTGGAAGGGAAGGGAAGGAAAGGGAAGGAAAGGAAAGGAAAGGAAGATGGGAGGAGACAGAGAAAACGGTCAGGGGAAAGGGCGGGAGGGAAGGAAGGAAGAAAGGAAAGAGTGAGTCGAGGGATGGATGGATCAATGGTTGGATGCATGGGAGGAAGCAAGGAACAAAAGTGGAGGAAGGAAGGAAGGAAGGAAAAGAAAGGAGACAGGGAAGGGACAGTGGGAAGGGAGGGAAGGAAGGGAGAGAGAGGAGATGGAGGAAAGGAAGAGATGGAGGAAAGGGTGGAAGAGAAGGAAGGAGGGAGGGAGGGAAGGAAAGGACGGAGAGTGAGTGGATGGATGGTTGGATGCATGGGAGGAAGCAAGGAATGAAAGTGGATGGAGGAAGGAAGGAAGGAGAGGGAGGGAAGGAAGGAAGGAGGGAAGGAAGGAAGGAAGAGAGGGAGGGAAGGAAGGAGAGGGAAGGAAGGAAGGAAGAGAGGGAGGGAAGGAAGGAGAGGGAAGGAAGGAAGTAGAGGGAGGGAAGGAAGGAGAGGAGGGAAGGAAGACAGACCATGGGCAATGACATACTAAGAAATCACCTTTAGTGCCCCTAAAACATCACCACTTCCTGCATTTGATTTCGGAACATGGGAGATTTTACGCCGTGTTCTGCTGTATGATGATCCGAGGTTATATTTCTGTTGCTAGTAATGAAGAAAAAGATGGAAGCTCCGAGGAATTTTCCAGGGAAGCCCGTGATAGGCCCCCTTCTGCCCTCTTCTAATAAGGTTGTGTTTGCTTTTCTACAGGAAGAGCATTTGGAGCAAGGAGATTTTGGGACAGAGACTGCAAGAGGTGAGCTCTTTCTTTGTTTGGGATTTGGCAACGTAAGGTTCCACCCGGTTCATTTTGTCCTTCCAAAGAAAACAACACAGCATTGAGTAACCAAAAAGTCATTGACGAAGGATAAAAATTTAAAAATAGCAAAGATCAGAGGTCTGCAGAGAGTCTCCGTCATCCAGGTCACGGCGTTCCCAAAGGTGCTTTTTCACCTGACCTGGATGACTGAGAATCTCTGCAGACTTTTAGCTACACAATTTGGGATGAACCCCCTTCGAATGGTGTGGGAATAAGGAATGGATTTCCAGAGGGGAAAAAATTGCAGACTGCAGGAACCATTTGCACCACTCAGGTTGCAGACTACAGGAACTATTTGCACCACTCAGGTGACCCTGAGGACACAGGTAAACCTCCCAAGTGGCCTCAGCAGCCCTCTAAAAGGATGCAAATGACCAGCTGCCTGCAAGGAAAATAAATCCTTCCCTTCCCCACCCTCCAGTTAGAGCGGAGGAAGCTTCCTGGAGGAGAAACGAAACGTCTTCAAAGAAAAAACAAAAAAGTCCAGTTGCTTCCTGAAAAAGCACCTTTGGGACAGCAAAGATCAGAATAGTAGTAGGTGGAAAAAGGAAACCACAGGCATGTCAAGGAGTGTGCAGCTCTATTGCCATTGTGTTAAAAACTGTAAGAAGAATAATTTAAATGTTTCTAGCTAGCGCTTCTTTCAAGGCTCCCCCAGGAAAGGGACATTTCCACTAGGCTAAAACTCTGACACACTTGAGTCTGTCCATTTAGGGATTTTTTTGCCTTTTTTATTAAGGACTTTTCCCTTTTAGCCCAAACCTGGGGAAAAAATATAGAAAGCAAAACTTCCTGCTCAAAAATCCAGCAATACAAAACTTTTCCTGTGCACTTTTTACCAGTCTGAAATATATCGGGGTCCAGGGAGTCCTCGACTTCCAACATTTCATTTCATGACCGTTCAGAGTTACAACGGCACTGAAAAAAAAGTGACTTAGATTGTTTTTCATACTTATGACCGTTGCAGCATCCTCCCCGCCCTCGTGGGTCATGTGATCAAAATTCGTATACTTGGCAATCGATTCATATTTGCGACGGTTGTACTATCCCGGGGGTCCTGCGATCACCTTTTGTGACCTTCTGATAAGCAAAGTCAGTGCGGAAGCCAGATTCACTTAGCATCTGTGTTACTCACTTAACAGCTGCAGTGATTTGTTTAACAACTGTGGCAAGAAGGGGGCAAAACTCAACAAGTGAGAAATTTGGGGCTCAATTGAGGTTGAAAATTGAGGTTTACCTGTAGTAATAGCCAGGTCAAGTTGCAGATAGGGCAGGCTTAAAATTTTTTACTCTTATTAAATGAACAAAGCCAAATCTCTCCTTGCCCCAGATTTTTCTTTCTGCACATGTTCAAAATTCACTGAAGAGAAAGATGGCTAGAAAATGCCGGTCATCTCGGCCTCCTGTTTCAGTGTTGGTAGGCAGGGCCCTCCTTGTTCTTTCTCTGTTTTCAGTTTTATAAAGTGTGCAGGATAATTGGAAGGTCTCGTGGATCAGACCAGCTATTGTTTTGATTGATCAAGAAAAATATACCAATACTTATGCCTCAAGTCTAGTGGTGGGTTTCAACCGGTTTCACAACCGGTTCGGTGATTGCACACGCACACACATGTGCGCCTAACACGCACTTCACGTGCGTGCTCAGCTTCAAAACAATCAGCTTACCTTCTATGTAGTAACACAATAGCTACAGCTGAGGCAAGGCAATCCGCTCTGCCGTATGAATCAGCTGAGAGGATAAAGGAGAGAAAAGCGCAGGGGCCTAGGACGGGCCCAGCTGATCCTCGGAGCTACCAGTGGCCAGCTGATTGATCTTCGGAGATAGCGGTTCTCCCAAACCGGTCCAAATCGGCTGAATCCCACCCCTGCTCAAGTCTAGCCAGTTAATCAGAAATCTGTTTTCTAAATCTGCCTTCAGGGTCTCTTTTTTCTGTAATTTTGCCATTGGTTGAAAGGAGGAGGGTTTTTTGGAAATGAAAGCCAATTTTGTCCTTTTAGGTTTCTTAAGATGGGAGGGAACATTGTCTGATGCTTAGGGAACAATTTTGCGGTTCCAGAAACTAGAGATTTGTCCCACAGAGCTGAAGGGAAGCCCACTAAAAACAGTTGGTTTTGGAGAGAAAAATAATATTTGTACAGAAGCAGCCAAATGGCTTTTAAGAATTTGGTTACAGTTTTTAGCATATCTCCTAGGAAGTAAAATGCACACTGACTGCATTCATTCAACAGGCTTGAACTGGTGACTGGATTAACTTTTTTTTAATCCCACCTTTTTTTTCCTATGTACAACCCAAGATAGTGAACATACCTCCTTCCTTCTCCCATTTTCCCCACAACAACAACTCTGTAAGGTAGGTTGGCCTGAAAAAGAGGGACTGGCCCAAAGTCACCCAGCTGGTTTTCATCCTTAAGGCGGGATTAGAACTCACAGTCTCCTGGTGATTGTCCCAAAGTCAACAGCCTGCTTTCATGCCTAAGGCTTGACTAGAATTCACCATCTCCTGGTAATTGGCCCAAAGTCACTCAGCTAATTTTCATACTTAAGGTGGGGCTAGAACTCACAGTCTCCTGGAAATTGGCCCAAAGTCAACAGCTTACTTTCATGCCTAAGGCTTGACTAGAATTCACCATCTCTTGGTGATTGGTACAGAACCACTCAGCTGCCTTTCATGGCTGAGGTGGGACTGGAACTCACCATCTCCTGGTGATTGGCCCAAAGTCAACAGCTGGCTTTCCCACCTAAAAAGCAGTACTAGAACTCCTAGTCGCCTGGTGTCTAGGCCAGCCCTATCTATCCACCTGGAGGTCTCATGCCTCATTTTTACACTCTGTTGAACCATAAGCCCACTTAATAAGCCAACTAAGCATGGGGATCTGAGATTGGCTTGCAACCCTGGGGATGTTTGCTGGCTCTCTCCACCTTTTTTTATCTTTATATATTTTTCTACCTGGAATTTATTTTTTTTTAACTTGTAAACCACTCAGAGTCACTTATACAGTGAGACGGGCGATGCATACATTTGATCCGTCCAGTTAATGCGTTGGATTCCCACAATACCCCAACTCTAGAACGAGCAAACTTCTAAGAGGCCACGATCCTGATGCATATTTTCCAAACAATTCTGCCTGTGAAGTGCCTCATGGTATAGGAATCCGCCAATTTCTCCCCTGGCCACAGTAAGCCAATTTCCCTTTTCTGCTCCTCCTTTCCAAACATTCCTCTGGCTCCTCTTTTGCTTTTCCAATCTCTTTTTTTTTTCATTTAAAAAACCATAAAATAGGCTTTTTCATTTACGAGCTTAGGAGTTTATGAGTCAGATCAGAAGGTTTGTTTTATTGGGCCTGCTAAAACTTCCAGAGAAATTGGGGGAGGGAGGCACAAAGCATCCCCCATCATTTTGAATTCTTTCTTAGAATCGTAGAAAGTAAAGATTCAAAGGGCCTTGAGATCATCTAGTCCAGCTCCTTGCCCTGGGCAAGAATTTACTACAGAAGTTTTGTTTTGCTTTTTTGACTTACTCTTTGGGGTCACATTCACATCGTCCCTGCCCCCCCCCACCCCCGTCCCACAAATCTGGCCAAGATGTTCATACAACACAACATGCCCCAATACAGGTAGTCCTCGACTTACAACCATTCATTTAGTGACCGTTTGAAGTCCCCCACGGCGGTGGGGGGGAAAAAAAAGCAACTGTTTTTCACGCTTACAACTTTTGCAGCATCTCCTTGGTCACACGATCAGCAGTCCGCCGCTTGACAGATGACTCCTATTTATGACGGTCGCAGCGTCCCGATGTCACGGGATCCGCTCTTGCGACCTTCTGACGAGCCAAGTCGGTGTGGGGGAGCCAGATTAACAACCGTATTACTTACTTACTTACTTAACAACGGTGACCAAAAGGTCATTTAAATGGGGCAAACCTCCCTTAACCGCTGTCTCGCTTAGCAACATAAATCTTGGGCTCAGCTGTGGTCGTAAGTCGAGGACTAGCTGTAAATAAAGGGAAGCGCTGCTCTGTTTCCCCTCACTCTGGGTAGGACAGAGGGCTGGATTCCCATTGCATCCTGAATCAGTTCCTTTCTTGACTGTTTGATCGGAGGCCGGTAAGAATTTCTCAACTTTTGCAATTTTGAGACGTCTGGGTTTCAGCTCCCACACAAGGGAGCCCAGAATTTCTGTCGCTAAGTGAAACATTTGTTAAGTGAATTTCACCCCATTCTACAACCTTTCATGCCACAGTAGCTAACGGAATCGCTGCGGTTGTTAAATGAGCCCAACTGTTGTTAAGTGAATTTGGCTTATCACCAAAGAGGACCACGTGACCTGGAGACACTGCAACCGTCATAACTATGAGTCAGTCACATGATCGTGGAGATGCTACAATGGTCACAAGGCTGGAAAAAAATGGTCGTATGTCACTTTTTTTCAGTGCCATTGTAACTTTTGAACAGTCACTAAATGGACTGTTGTAAGTCTCTCTGTTGTAAGCTCTCAAAATTTGCCAAGGGGCTGAGGAATTCTGAAGTTGAAATCCATGCAGGCAATCCTCAACTTACCACCGCAGATGGGATGGGGATTTCAGCCGTAATCATGACAGTTGTAAGTTGAAGCACCCACATGAGTGGACATGATTTTTACGATTGTGCTGATTCCCCAGCCAGCCATGGAAACTTATAGAAAGAGGCAAAGTTTGTTTCAGTTTAAGTTGAACATGTTTCAAATGTATGTTGGATCTTGGAGCTTCTTGAGTTAAAACTAAAACCTAAAACCCTCAGTGAGTCTTTTCTCTAATGATCAAATACAGGTAGTCCTCGATTTACAACCATTCATTTAGTGATCGTTTGAAGTTACAAGGGCACTGAAAAAAGTGACTAGTGATCATTTTTCACACTTACCTTGCAGCCTCCCTGTGGTCATGTGATTAAAATTCGGGTGATTCACTTTACAACTGCAGTGATTCGTTTCACAACTGCACGACTCACGCAACAACTGCCTTGCTGGGCAGTGGAAATTTTGGCCTCAGTTGTAGTTGTAAGTTGAGGACTATCTGTCTATCGTTAAGAATTCTTTTCTTTCTCATTTTTCTTGGATGATTTTCTCCAGCTTCTGTGTCCAGATTCCTCTTCTGTAAAAACAACATCCTGAAGTCGATAACCTTTTTTTCTTTTTGACTTCTGCAAGTTATTTGTTTTTAATCTCTTCCTTTCCCATCCTCTCGGTTTCTGCAGGTCTCTTTCAAGGCTGTGATGAAAATGTAATTTTGGATCGATGCTTTTGCTGCAGGAAGACTTAAGGGAGACCTTTAGAAGGAAGCCAAACTCGTTTTAGTTTAAATTGAAATCATTCCAAATATAGGTTGGATCTCCAAGCTTGTTGGGTTAGAGGAACATCGGTGACTTTTAACCAACTTTTCTGTAAAAACAAACTTGGGAGACATCTCAGCTTAAGTTTCCCTCCCGTTTTTGGGGTGTTGTTTGTTTGTTTGTTTTTTTAAATACATATCTGAACGTCAGCTGATGTTGAAATCTTCAAAATTTCTTCCTGGTTTTGCCAGTATCTCTATTCCTTTCTTTTCTCATTCCGGCCACCTTTAAACCTCGATGAAAATTTATGTACGTGTGATGGTGTTCAAATTGGGTTTTGGGACCGTGCCGATAATATTCTCTTGGTGTGGTATGCGTGCTTATATTTCCTGTCAGCTGTCAGCATTTCTGCAGAATGATAGGTTTGCCCACGAAAACGGAAGGAACGGTGTTGGAAAAAGAAGAGGAGGTTGTAACATTTCAGAAGGTTGAAGCAGCAAAAAGTTGGAATGGGCAACAATTGGAGCTTTTGGCCCAAAGATTTTTGAATTTGAACTATTCCAATTTTCCTCCCTGGCCTCATCTTGACTTGAAAAACAAGACATTTTGATGATTGAGGAAGTGTTTGGGGCTCAAAACGGAGGGGTTTTGAACGTGAATCAAAGATGCTTCGAGCTTGGACATATTTCCTAAATGATCGAGATGATCTTTCGAAACGCAAGTCAGCCATTTGTGTTCAAAGAGAGACATTTTACAAGAGATGGGTGGGTTTTGCACACCGCCGGTGCTGGGTTCTTCTATTCCGTAGGTCTCGAGAGCAATAAAATTAGGGCATAATTGTGGGTTTCGGTGTTTCTGCGGCTTATGAACATCAGTGTCTGCATGATGTGGTCAAAACAGGGTAAGTGAATTTGTGAATTCTGTAGTGTATATCAATGACATCGTTTATCAAAAACGCCATTTGGGTTATTTGCGCAAGACATCGTTATGGCTCGTGCTGGACTCTTTTATCACATGGTAAGTCTGCTCTAAACCAGGTTCCGGACTGGGTATAAACCTGGTCTAGGCCAGCCCAGAGATCCTAGCTCTCCAGATACTTCTGAATTGGTGCATTGTTCCTCCGCTGTGGATTCGTTTGTTGTTTTGTAGTTTTCCTCTTGGGCATCACCCGTGCTGTAGTTTTAAACTAGTGGTGGGGAAGCATTGGCCATTTTATGACTTGTGGACTTCAATTTCCCATAATTCCCGAGTCAGCTGGCTCAGGAATTCTGGGAGTTGAA
>JANHFL010182718.1:0-10029 GCA_032468155.1 Oxyrhabdium leporinum
CAGCCAAGCCTCACCATGCCCCCCCCCCCCCCTGAGAAGCCTGCAGCTGCCACCTCTTTTTCCACAAAAGAAGCCTCCAGCCGCCGGTCTCTTTTGGCACAAGAAGCCTCCAGCTGCTGCTGCCAGCTTGGTTCTGGCTGGAAAAGATGTGGCTGCTGCAGGCCCCTTGCACCAGCAAAGAGCCCAGCTAGAGACCCTTCACGCTGGCAAAGAGGTAGCAGCTGGAGGCCCCTTCAGCTTCTCATGCCAAAAAACACCGGTGGCTGGAGGCTTCTCATGCCGGCAAAGAGTCAGTGGCTGCAGACCAGTTTCTCAGGATGGGGTTGTGTGCCCAGCTGCACCAACAAAGGCTGGAAGTAGCCACCCACCATTTCCTGCTGTAAAAAACTTTTTAAAAACCCTGACTGTCATGCAGCAAGACCCAGCAAGAGATGAGGCGTCAGAGAATCACCGTTGCTGTTGCTGCACAAAGATAAGTCTAAGGCTCTGGCCACCCCCTCTTGCGCCACCCACCTTGCCGTGAGTGACATCGAGTTGGCCACGTCCAGTCAGTCACATGACCCCCTCCCCATCCACGTCTACTTGATCTTTAGGATGAACCGGTTGTTAAATTAGTTAGATCCCACCACTGATTATATTGAATAAAATTGCTGCATATGAGCACAGTGTATCAATATGAAAAAAATGGTAGGGCAATCAATTTTATGTATTTATCTCATTTATATGGCCATCCCATCTCACACAAAGTGATTCTGGAAGATACACAATTACCCTTCAACAGTACATATTAATAATCTTTAAAAAATTTTTTTTACAAATAATTATAGATTGAAAGCACTTTATCAGCTTACCCAATCATTGTTGGATGACTGTGATGGTTCTGCTCAGCTTCACAGCAGAAAAAGTAGAAGTAGGCTGCCATAATTTTTTTTTCTCCCTCAAAACTGGAGTTTTTGACATATTCTACCTGAAGCTAGTTGATCTGAGCAGGATCTCAATTTCTACTTTAAAATGTTCTTAGGACTGGCAGGTTAGTGAGACAGAACAGACAGAGGGAGTAATTGGTAGTAGTAACACTAAGTGAATCTGATCTTGATGCAGCTGCTTTAGTTGTAATTTGAAGAAACAGTTTCACTCATGCTTAACTCCAGATAGACCTCTACTGCTGCATTTACTATGATAGGCAGAGATGGTGGATGAGTGGGTAGAAGAGAAGAACTGAAGAAGTTTCTTGGCTGAGAAACAAAATGTCTTCAAGGAAAAACAAAAAAGTCCAGTTGTCTTTTGAAAAAGCAACTTGGGGACAATAGAAGAGATGGTTTTAAAAAGCAGTTTACTGTTATGTTAGGTGTTGTTGGGCTGAGTAGGTGCTTGTATCCAAGCTTCTTGTCCATGATAACAATAATGAAGGTGGAAATAAGTGGCAGGTGATTTGGGGTATGTAAATTTAGTTGGCCTTTTCAATTGCCCTGTAGAGTAATTGAATCTCATATTAAGGCTAGAACTGAAAAGTAACATTAGGTCCAGAAGGTGTTTCCATTCTCTAGATGGTGTTTCCATTCTCTAGAGAGGAATTTGTATAGCTATAATAAAATGTCATTTTGTTACACCAATTATATATTGAGTAGCCATGGTTGATATCAGGAGACACAATAACATAGAGCTTTTCTACTTAGTGATTTCTTAATGTCTCTCCTGAGAGTCAAAGGTGATATTATCCAGTATCAGAAAAATAATCATCTGTATATATAAAAATCCATATCAAAATGCTGAATATATATGTGCCTTATTTAATTCAATGTGATTGTACAAGATCAGGCATTGAAGAATGTAAATTGTTAAAATCACAAATCCTTACACATTTCTTAAAGAACTTGATCACCTTTCTGAACTACAGCAAAAAACTTAATATTGGTCAAGGGTATCCCAAAGGAGCTTTTTCAAGAGCCAACGGGATTTTCTGGTTTTTCGTTGAAGACATTTCTCTTCTCATCCAAGAAGCTTCTTTAGCTCTGACTGGATGGTGGGGAATGGAAGGATTTATACTGCTTCCAGACAGTTGGTCATTTGCATTTGTTAGCGGGTCATGAAGGCCACCTGGAGGTTTGTCTGTGTTGTCAGGGTCACCTGAATAGTGCAAATGGGTGTGGAGCTTCTGGTAATGGTTGAAAGAACTGTGTTGTAGATTGGAGATAGATGATGTTGTATCCCTCCCCCTCTGTTGAGAGAGGGCTGTTCAATTTTGACATAGTTGGCCTCTTTGAGGGTATGTTATTTGGAGTAGATCACATTTGTCTTCTTAAATTGAATATTGATTAATTGAAATTGAAATTATAAGGCATTTTGTCATTTGTCATGCTAAAAACAGCCAAGAATCCAGTCTATACATTGGAAAATAGCTTCAGAACAAAACTACAATGCATAATCTTTCAATTACAATTTCATACTAAATTATCTATAGGTAACTCATAAAAAGAATGAACTGAATACAGGAAGTATATATATACAGCCCCAAAGCTGTTTGGAATTTTCTTAGCAATGGAAAGTTCAGTGCACCAAAGTTTTTTTCCCTTCAAGTTCTATAATTTAAAAGCCCTCTGAATTGATCCTCTTTCTATCCCAGTCAAATTGGTCAGCCAAATTGCAAAAATTGGTAAAACACTAGCAAACAATTGAAATATAAATTAATTTTTTTCAGTAGAAACAATAGCTGTCTTCCACAAACATTTAACCTGCATGTCCTATATGAGGGATAAAAGTATGTCAAGAATGAACAAATTCTCCAGCATATTCCAGTTTCCAGGTGCTTCTAAATAACTTCATGCATGAATATTAATGAAAAAGCTTCAGTGAATTGGAACTCAGACTTTAATCTGTACAGGCTGAATGCCCAGCAGACTACTAAACTATTGCAAAACAAATGTTATGTAACTTTAGGGAAGCATGGAAGTGATGGATTGTTGAAAAATGTGTAAGATACAGTCACAATTCATCAAAACAGTTTGGCTCATAGGGTAAATTTTAAAATGAAATGAGTCTACATAACAGGTTGCCCAACTTTTTAAATATATATATTGTTGAATTTATATTCCGAACAATATTGTTCATTTATCCCCTTTATCCTCCCTACAGTAAAGACTTTGGGAATTCGACAACAGATGAAAAGCCATATAGTGTCCATCCTTGTGCAACAACAGTTAAAGTTTGTTCAGTCTATTTTCTAGACTTAATAAGATTAAATAACTATTCTTGTTTATTACTTCATATACATATGGAGAACAAATGCCTGCTTTCAAATTACTAAGCTGTGCAACAGTGCCTGTAGCGCCTTATTACTAAACTGCCTTCTTGGCGCTCTATCAGTCAGAAATTTAAATTTACTTAATTCATCTGTTTTACAACAAATGAATTTTAAAAATAGTTACATGGACAAATATTAACACTGTATGCGAGGTTGAAGTAAGATTCACTACAGGTAGTCCTTGACTTACAACAGTTCATTTAGTGACTTACAACAGTTCATTTAGTGACCGTTCAAAGTTACAATGGCACTAAAATGACTTATGACCATTTTTCACACTTATGATCAATAAAACATTCCCATGGTCCCAGGATCAAAATTCAGACAACTGAATTTTGACAACTCAGACTCATGTTTAGGATGGTTGCAGTTCCCTAGGGTCATATGATCCCCTTTTGCGACCTTCTGACAAGCAAAGTAATGGGGAAGCCAGATTTACTTAACCATTTTACTAACTTAACAACTGCAGTCATTGTCACAAATGTGACAAGAAAGTTTGTAAAATGGGGCAAAACTCACTTAACAAATGTCTTGCTTAGCAACAAAATTTTTGGACTAAATTGAGTTCGTAAGTTGATGACTACCTGTTCTAAAGAATCCACACATAATGATTAGTATACAGGAGCCTACCAGCTACAACATTTAACTTTCATATTGAAGATTACTGGTTTGAAAATTAACAAGATTATTTAAGAGTCTGTATCATGTACTGGTAGTACTTAATGTACCTAACCAGACATATGGAGACTCCCATCAATTTCACTGTCATTGGTTGTTTTTGAGCCAGTTGTCTTCAGCACAATCCTATATCACAGGATTTGTATTATAAAGAAAATCATTCTTATAGGGTACTTACAGTATCACTAGTTGATTTAAATATAAATACATTCCAAATTAAAAGACTACATACTACTAATTAATAAATTAGAAAATATATTAAATATACCTTAGTACAAGTGATGTTGTGAATACATAAACATCCAGAACATTATAATTAGGGGACAATTTTCTGAATTTTGGTACTTAAAATTATGTTCGTGATAACAGAAAACAATGAATATCGATAAAGCCATTAAAATCTATATCTGAGCTTCTGTTATTTTTCACATTTTAGAAATATGTTTCAGCATTAGAAGATTCTAAATTGATTTAAAACTTTCAAAGACAACAGCATAAGTGAAGATTTACTGAAAAAATGTTTTACAGTCATTTCCTTATTTTGCACTATCATTGTATAATTAGCATTAGAACACAAGTAATAGCACCAATTTTCAATAATGATTCAGTGCTTCCTCCTTCAATATGGTGATTGTTAGAAAAGCCTAATAAACACTGCAGTAACCTGAATCTATCACTAATCACTAATCTATCACTCTATGGCATACCATTTTGCAATAGTCAAAATTCCATTGATCATTGCAAGAACCAGGAAAACTCATATCTGGACTGGAACATTGAAAAACATCTAAACGAGGCAGCATAAAGTAGTAGTTTTTGATGCCAAGACTGTATTATTTGCTTCTTGCTTTCCTATTCAGTCCAAATAATGATCTTAGCTCAATAAGTACCTAGTTAGTTAAGACTCCGTTACAATCCATGTCTGAAAAGAACGATCCTTTTGAAGAACCTTACTTCTGGAGTTTGGTCGGGGGAATCCCCTCGTGTTCCAGGAATTGCAGTGATCCATCTTCTTTTTAATTTCAGAAAGATTATCGGATGAATCTGCTTAATGTACTATCTTAAATTTTTGTACCACATTTGTTTTATTGTTTGAAAATGTTTACAGTAATTGTACATTTTACTAGGTTTGAGCATGCTATGAAAATCATTTGGAAAACATGATTCATAGCTTAAGTACCCACAGTGTGTCTGTGTGAATCATGTGCTAAAGAGATGCTCTTACTTTAAGGGTCAACTCATTATAGTTAACAAAAATTTAAAACATCCACATCATTTTTAAGGTTTTCATAAAAGCCACTAAAAGACAGGCTGTTTAATGAATACCATAGAGCGGCTCTGCAAAATGTTTCTTCTAAATTATTGTTGAATTATGAATGTTCTTAATAATTACTATATTATCTTAGTTATGTTTTATTATGTTTTTTTAACATAAATATGCTTGTGTTGTGTTTTACTCTTTTGTAGATGCCCTGGTAAAAGTAAAGTAAAATCCATCAAACAAAGAAATAAGGTTTCTACTTCATTAGCCACATGTGAATGTTCTAACAATTATATCAGAAATGCTAGTATCATGTCTGTTTTAACATAATAACTAATTTTTGTGTTTTTTTATTTATGTTCACTATTACAATAGTATGTACACTTACACAAACAACATGGGTTTTTTTCAAAAATCTGCATAAAATGTTATACAGTGCATTATTGTGTTTTAAAATAGTTTTAATGGGGAGGAGGACGATGGGTAGAGAGATATGGTATTGTTGCAAATATGAAAAGATTTTTAGAATCACATGCCAAATAGATGAAATGTTGTCTCACCTGCCCATTTCATGTGGAAAAGATATGTAAATATGTAAATATGCCAGCATTTGTTTTTCCATGATGTTTATCTCAGAGTTATGATTACATATGGAATATAACAACTAAATCCAGGAGCATTTCTGAGTCACCTAAAAAGAGACAAGGAATAACTGCAAAGACTGTTTTAGTTGTAAGAAGTTCCACCCATCACTCTTACTCAACATATTTGGTGATTATGTATTTCAATTGTATATGTGTTGTGAACCATTTTGAAAAAATAAATGCAGATCTGACGTTTCTTTACTGAGGAATTATTGATATATTTATTTTAACTATTTATTATAGTTAAAATTGTCATTATGTCCTACAGAATATTTGCAAATAACCACATTTCAGGAGCTTCCACAGAAGATGCAAAATAATAGTAATTAAAACAATTTATTAAATATATATGCCACCCAACTCCCAGTAATTCTGAGTGTCAAGATTACAGATTAACAGAGTTGAAAGAGACCTTGTAGGTCATCTAATCCAACCCCCCACCCAAGCAGATCCTACACCATTTTTAACAGATGGCAGTCCAATCTCTTCTTGAAAGCTTCCAGTGGTGAAGCTCCCACAACTTCTGAAGGCAAGCTGTTCCATTGGTTGATTGTTCTCACTGTCAGAAAATTTCTCCTCATTTCCAGGTTGAATCTCTTCTTGTTCAGTTTCCATCCATTATTCCTTGTTTGGCCTACAGGTGCTTTGGAAAACAGCTTGACCCCCTTCTCTTCACTAAACTAGCCATGCCCAGTTCCTGCAACCGTTCATAGTATGTTTTAGCCTCCAGTCCCCTAATCATCTTGGTTGCTCTTGCTTATCAATACTGTACTAGAAATAAAACATGGTTTTAAAACCTTATTCCAGAATAATTCACTTGTTAAAATACATATACAGGAACTTACTTTTATCTCACCTTGTTCTCACTGGGAATCTTCCCTAAACTGATAATATTTGAACTTTGGTATGTAGTATCGAAACGGGAAATTTGTAGCCCTTCCATATATTGAGTGGCTAGATAGCGTAGTGGTTAGATTGCCTTTGACAATGAAGAGCAGGGTTCAAATTCAGGCTGGTACCTCCCTAATCAATTGGGGTCCTTGAGCAAAGACCTCCCAATGCTTCCCCTGCCTACCTAAAATATGAGAGTGACACTAACTGGAAGAGTCATGCCAGCTAAGATGTTGCCCAGATTAACAAGGTCCATGTCTGATGTTGAGGTACTGGGACAATCTGATGATAAGTAGGAAACTAGAACAAACCATGCATGGTGGAGACAAGGAAACATGGAATGCTACTACAACAATAGATCTAATGAGAGGAGATCTGGGAGAGTGGCTCCAACCGATCCTAGGAACAACAGCAGAGCTTTCGGTCCAAAAGAGAGCAAAGCAGAACCCACAAACTCTCAGGCCTCTGGTAGAGGACCTAAGATTGAGGAAGAAATATAACAACAATTGGGGGAGAAAGGAATAGCTAGAGATAGAGATAGATACGTGTGTGTGTGTGTGTGTGTGTGTGTGTGTGTGTGAGCATTCATGTATGCATGTTTATTTATTAAATACATCTTTACAAGAATAAAAACAATGCAAATTTTGAAAGAGAAAAGTATGGAAAATAAAGAAAAGTAATAAGCGGAGAAAAAAGGTGTAAAGAAAGAAATACAGAAGAGAAAGAAAAAAGGAAAAGCAGAGACAAAATTACAACGAAGAATAATTGTATTTATTAGTGATTAATGAACCTTTTGCTGGGAAAAAAAGAAAAAATGAACGTATGATTTATGGGATTGATGATTAGAAAGGGTAGATTATGGAAAGAAGGAAATAAAGTAACCTTAGAGAGAGAGGAGGGAATGTAAAATATAAATGGATTTGTAACTGCTATGAAGCACATTGGAAGTTTAGGAAATCTGTAGCTCTTCCAATACTATCTGTTTCCCATAGCTGTCAGCACTACTGAAGGTCAGATATTATGGGAATTGTATAGCAATATTCAGGGGGCTATAGTTTTGTCTGAATGAATTAATTGGGGCATTCATTTTAAAAAATTCATAATTTAAAAGATAACCTTATTTTAACCGCCCCCTCCATTGTATTAGATTTCTGTCTTTCATAAACTATGACAGGGATAAAAATCCTGATTTTTTTAAAAAAAGACTCTGCTTTGGTCTGAAAGTATAATTTCATTTTAGAAATAAGAGTCTACTTGATCCATTCTTACAAACATTTTTACAGAAGCACCATTAATTTTGATGGGAGTTATTCTCAGTTAAATGCATATATAATTACAGCTATACCCTGACATTTGGGTGTGAGAAACTAATTCTGCTTTTTAATAAAGGGCATCGCAATAGCTTCGGATATAATTCTTTAAGAAAACTTGTTCAAAAGACAGGGTGTCCAGGTGGAGAAGGTTAAAAAAAGTAAATGTGGTAGCCACAACTGCACAACTAAAGCCTTGCCCTTTTGTATATGTAACATGTATGGAACATATAGTATGTCAAGATGAAGGGCTCTGATTATGCAGATTTCTTTAACTCACCCACTTCCCCTTATGGAGAGAGTACTAAGAGGTTGTGGTTAATGGTTGTGGTTGTTGTTTATATTTTTACAATGCCAGTAATTGTCTTCCTCATTTTAACTATTAAATGCATTCATCCATTTCATACCTGGTACAAAAATGCATCAATGAGTGATACTTTTACCTAAAAAGTTTTTTTTTCCTGATCCTGTGATCCCTTAATTCAAGGTAGAATCAGGGTGACTGGATGAAGCTGGGTGACTGGATGAGCGTTTACAGACCGGGTACCTTTCCTGATGCCTATGTGGCATTCGCAGCACACAATTTTAATTTGCGACCTAAAAGTAAAACATCTCCCTCTACTTAGGATTGAACTCTCAACCTTCTGAGTGGGAGGCAAATGTCTTCACCACTAGGCCACTACACTATTCTACCTAAGAGATTAAAATATTAATATGAATAAATATGTGTTCATGGCTGTGTGGCTGGGGGCATCAAATGATGCCATTGTCACTTTCAGGAACATTTAGGTTTTGTTGCATCAGATTCATGTCAAAGACAAACAGATATGGGAAAGGAAACTATTTACTTTGAATCTGGCAGTAAAACAACTTGAAAACTGGGAAACTGCTGAGATCTGAGGAACACATCCAGCAAGGGGCTGTAAGATTTAATTGGATCTTCATTCCAGTAAGTAGCACAACAATCTACAACGGTTTTTGCAAACACACCAGGATACAGAACAAGATGAGTCAGGAAGAGAACTACTTCTTTGGAAAACTGTCTATTTAGTTGCTGGAGACTCAACTGGTAGCTACGCTGATCATCCATTCATACGCTAGATAGACGTTTCTGACTCTGATTCTGCTTTATATTAGTGTGAACAATACTGGCATAAAATTGGGTTTAAAGTAGAAGTCTCTGAAGCTCGACAACTTGAAGATGTGTGGATTTCATCTCCCAGAATTCCATAGTCAGTCATGCTAGGTAGGGAATCTTGGGAGTTGAAATCCACATGTCTTTGAGGTTGCCCAGATTGATAAACGCTCAGCAAATGTGAGGTTGATGTGGCTACTTGTAAAGCCTATTCAATTTTGAGGAATATTAAATGGTGCCTGCATAAGCTTAGTATAGTATTTTGACATATTCAACAGACCATGATTAAGAAAAAATACAGCATAGTGCAGGGGTGAATAGTGACCCTTGGCTGATCTCAGTTTTGGTCCAGCATCTTGATAGCTATATTTGAAAAGAGAATGTTGGCAGGACATGCTTTGAAAGGGAAATATTAGACTTTTAAGGGCTGAAATAGGTGCATTAAACCATTTCCCCCCCTTAAACACCCTCAATCTCCAACCCAATTGAAAAGAAAGCTCCCAAATTTGCTAAGTGGTAGCCCATTCTCATGAGCTGTGCTGGCGCAGTGGTTAGAATGTAGTATTGCAGGATAATTCAGTCCACTGCTAGGAGTTCAGTTCTCACCAGCTCAAGGTTGACTCCATCCTTCTGAGGTTGGTAACATGAGGACCCAGATTGTTGGGGGCTATATGCTGACTCTGTAAACTGCTTAGAGAGGTCTGTAAAGTGCTGTGAAGTGGTATATAAGTCTAAGTGCCTAGGTGGCGCAGTGGTTAGAGTGTTGAACTGCAGGCCACTTCTGCTGATTCAATCTAGCGGTTCAAATC
>JANHFL010182818.1:0-10027 GCA_032468155.1 Oxyrhabdium leporinum
TCTCTCTCTCTCTCTCTCTCTCTCTCTCTCTCTCTCTCTCTCTCTCTCTCTCTCTCTCCCTCTCCCTCCCTCCCTCCTTCCCTCCCTCTAACAGAAAGACCCTGGTAAAATAAGCACAGAAGGAAAAAGGGTTAGATAAGAAAAATAAAAAAAACCCTACTGTACTTAATTCCTGATTATCCAGAGTTGCCCAAAGAAAATGTTATACTTCCAAAGGAAAAAGTATATTTGCTTTGCTTTTAATTTTGCATGTTCTGTGCATTGTAGCCAACATCTGAATAGGTTACCCATGTTTCTTTCTCACAGTTTGAAAGGAATGTCCTTTGCAATGAGAACTTTAGAGCCACAATATTAACTGAATCTTTCACTGAAAGAAAAACAATTTACCGCCAACGGAGTCAGTCATCACTTTTTATTCAATCCAAGAGTTTTTATTCAGTCAGCCAAAGTCAGCAGCTAGCTGGAGTCACATCTTTGCAGTAAGCCGCATTTGGTTTAATTATGGTTTGTGGAACAAACCAGCTTTAGCTCCTTTTGCAAAATATACTGAGCTATAAGCCATGTTTGACAAATGGCTAGTTCTTTCTATATCATAAACTGGAGCTAACAAACCAAAGATTATTACTTAATGCAAGCTGTAAATTCAAACTAAAGATTATTACTTATAACAAACCAAAGATTATTACTTAATGCAAGCTGTAAATTCAGAATAATTCATGAAAATTATTCTTAATAAATGTTATACTTCCAGAAAAACTCAATTCCTGGTGACATCAGAGAGGGAAATGGTTTTTCCGTTGCTTTCTTTCATGCTGTGCCCCAGAATTTGGCTACATGTTGTTAGACTGTTCTTTTGATGTTTTTTGTTCAGGGTTAAGTATTCACACTACGTAACACTACACAATGAGGTAGAGACTGTTATTTCAAGGGTTACAAATTCCAGGTTATGAGGCAGCAAAGGAGAAAATGGGATGTAGTCTTAAATGGGCTTTTCTGCTAAAATGCATGGCTCTGATAAAATTCATTAGAAGATTGAAGTATCTTCCTTTTAAAATGTTTTTCTTGAAAAATGTAATTACAGTAGCGAAAGCAAATACAGAATAAACTCAGAGAAAAATGAGCAATAGAAAGAAGAATAAAAGGTGCAAAGAAAGGAAAAGAAATATTTAAAAAGTGATTTGCTATCCTCATCACAAGCATAAACAAATTTAATAACTCTTCCTTCCCAATAAGATTATAGCAAATATCTCTTCTTCTCACAACCCACGCCTTTGTCATTTAGAAATCCATAAATCATCAACTTTACAGGCATGGTTTCAGTAAAAATATCATAAAAGAGTTATCAGTTGCTAAATGTGTTAGTAGTTTACACAATGTGGCATGGACATGTAGGCAATTCATATCCCAAATCAATGGGATAAGCTTGCTATGCTGAGGAATTATCTTTTCCTCCTAAATTCCATTTTTCCCTCCAATTCCCCCATTCCTCAATTCCATGTGCAATTATTAGAAAATCGACCTGTCAATTATACAATAACTATGATGGAAATCTTAAACAATGAGGTTATTGCATGACCGCTGGAAATACTCCATGAGAAAAAAATATATGAGTCACTTAAAAAATTCTTGAGAATTGGAAAAAAGCAGAAAGGATGTGATGTGAAATCTCATTTTCCACGCTGCAGTTAACATAGTAATTGTCCAAATATCTGTACATTATAGCTTCGAGCAGAGAATCGGTGAGGTATTGTGGCTGAACTGTTGAACCAGGAATTAGCAGATCTGGAGTCAACTATAAAAGCTCAGTAGATATAAGTCCGGTGAGAGCTTATGTTCAGTGGTTAAAAGATGCTGAGCTTGTCTGTTAACAGCCTGGGTTCAAGGATGGCAACAGGATGGGATCAGGTCCTTGCCCAGCTCTTGCCAACCTAAAGCATGCAAATGTGAGTAGATAAATAGGTACCACTTAGGCCGGAAGGTAACAGGGTTCCATGTGCCTCGGCATATAGTCATGCTGGCCACATGACTACAGAAGGATCTTTGTACAATGCTGGCTCCCTCAGTTAGAAAATGGAGATGACACGGCCCTTTAGAGTTGGACATGACTGGACAGTGGAAACCTTTACCTTTAGATGTCAGTCCAACAGAGTTTGCAGCCGCTCACCTTCTTCTGCATTGGTAGAAGGGTTGTCTGCCCAGTTTTCTTCCACCCTCTTCAATCAGGGATTCCACACTAGCAGTTGATTCTCTCCATCCTCTCCAGGGTCTTGGACAAAGGCTGCCACCTGCAGCAGCCCGATCCCTCTTTCCTCTCTTGGGGCTTCGGTGGAGATTGTCCATCTGGGCCTTCCCTTCTACCATGGAAGCCTCCCCTGGACTGTGCTTCTCTTCTCCTCAAGCAGGAGCCGACACTCACCTCACTTTACTTCCAACTTCTCTCCAGCTTGTCCGTTCACTCCAGCCACAAAAATTTACTCTACTCTCCTTCTTCTGCTCCTTCTTGCTTTCTCTCTCTCCAGTTTTTGGAACATGTCCCAGTGAGAAGTGGGTGTTCCCCCCACCTGGCTCTGGTCCCCGATACATAGGTACCTCACTGCACCAGTGGGACTAATGACTAAAAATCTCCCCACACCAGCCCTGAGTAGGAGCCAAGTCAGCTCATCAGACCTCATGATACAGCAGCTGCTCTTGAACACCCAAACTGAGCTGTGTTTTTCCTTGGCTTTTTCTCACTCCATATGTTGGCTTGTCCAACCAGAAGAAGCAGCCCTTCCAGGCCGCAAAATCCATAACCTATAAAGAGAGAAAGATTATCATGGAAGGCTGGAGTTGCAGATCTTTTTGAGCTTTGCACACTAATTTATTTTCTAGCATCTGTTCTGGTAAACCACACATGAAGCATGTGCCAGCAATGTGGTGCAGCTGCCAACAGAGCCAAGGCATTTTGGGATGGCACCGATATTGTAATACTGAGATTATAAGAAGTAGCAGCTCTGCTTTAGGCTTTAGACTACATTGGTACTTGTTTGTCCAGTTTTGGCCAAACACCGGAAAGATATTGATGACCAGGAAGGAGAGCAGAGAAAAGCAAATAACGGAGGGTGAGTAAACTGTGTGAAGGACTGGGTCTGTTGCACCCAATACTTGCCAAACCTGGGTAAATTATCCCAAATTAAGTAAAAGTGTTTCTTCTTTGGGTAATGATACACAAACCTATTACCCAATCACAACAGGGGCGTTTTAAATTGCCTTAAAGTGCTTTACCTACATTAGGTAAAAAGGAATTCTGATAAGTGGTTTGGGGTAATGAAAGAAAAAGTTTGGGAAGCCCAGGGATAGAGTGTCAGGGTTCCAAGAAATACACCCATAGCAAACAGAACTCTGAGGCAAGAAGGTTCCTCAAAGAACAAGTTTATTGGATATATCATATTGGCACAAGCTGGTGAAAATTGACTCTAAATGTTCCTGTGGTTTTCACCTAATTAAAAGTAAAAGTTCTCCCCCTTTCCCAAACAGTCACATGGTCCAATCAAGGTGCTGTCCGGTTGCTTGGAAACGTCACTCCTCCTCTCTTCAGTCACCTGTAGCTGTGTCCTTGGCTCACAGGGGAAACTATTTTGTTTTGGCTACGAAACCCCTATCTCTATTTTCCCCTCCATTCCCTCAGCACCACTGTGGCAGCACTGAAGCCTCCAAGATGGTCTTGATCAGGCTAGCTTCAGATTTGACATAGAATATTAATCTGGTAAGATTGATTGATTGATTGATTTTAACTTTTATGCCACCCATCTCCCCTACAAGGTGATTCTGCGTGAAGATGCTAAGTTGTTTGCCAATAACAGCAACAACATTATTTGAATGCAAATCATAGTGGTGATTATCAAGATTAGCATAAATTTTCAGCCATGGGTGGGACAAATAGAGGCCCCAAAAATGGGCAACCTGAGAAGATATGTCGGTATCTGTAATGGTATGTGGGGATGAGCTTGGGAGACAGAAGAAAGAGCTGCAGACTAGGCAGTGGTCAGATAAGAGGCAGTTAAGCCCGCAGAAAGAATGGGAAATGATGAGCGTCTATGAAGGAACCCTCCCTAGTTTCTTGGCCTGTAAAGGCGAGGGGCTGTGGGAGAGAGAGAGATGCACTTTCAGAGTTGCAAGATTTATGTCAGCCTTGTAAGGTACTTCAAACGACAGCTGCCTAATCTGCAGTTCTTCCTCCTGTCTTTGAAGATCAGGGAAGGAAGGAGGGAGGGAAGGAAGGAAGGAAGGAAAGAAGGAAAGGAAGCAAGCCATGTTGGTGCAGTTGTTAAAGTGCTGTATTGCAGACTAACTCTGCCCACAGCCAAGATGTTTGAGTCTTACCAGGCTCAGGGTTGACTCAGCCTTCCGTCCTTCCGAAGTGGGCAAAATGAGGACCCAGATTGTTGGGGGCAAGAGGCTGAGTCTGTAAACTGCTCAGAGAGGGCTGCAAAGCACTGCAAAGCGGTATATAAGTTTCAGTGCTATGGCTGTTGCTATTACAACCATTGCAACAGCCCCAGGGTGACGTGAGCAAAATTTGGATGTTTGTTAACTGGTTCATATTTATGATGGTTGCAGTGTCCTGGGGTCGTGCCATCGCCTTCTGTGACCTTCTGACAAGCAAAGTCAATGGGGGGGAATCCAAATTCACTTAATGACCATACAACTCACTAAACAACTGCAGCAATTCGCAAACAGGTCATTAAATGAGGCAAATCTTGCTTAAGATGCGTCTTGCTTAGCGATGGAAATTTTTGGGCTCCACTGTGGCTGTACGTCGAGGACTATCTGTAAATACAACATTGCCACGATGGAAATCCGAACGCTGTCGAAGGAGTAGGAATGTGCCAGCGAAGAATACATTTTATTAACTAAATATATTGTGCTCTTGCTCAGACCTTCCCAAAAGGCAGGATACACTGATTCAGAAAGCTGATCAGATAGTTGTACAATCAGGGTGAAGCGTTATGACAGGGGGCAGGATAGCATTGTTCCAAGACTTGGGGGGCTGCCCCAAAGAAGAGGGGCTCAACCTACTTTCCAAAGCACCAGAAGGAAGGGCAAGAAGCAATCTGTGGAAACCTCTCAAGGAGCAATCTTAGTCCGAAGGAAGAATTTCCTAACAGTTAGAACAATTAATCAGTAGAACGACTTGTCTCCAGAAGTGGTGAGTGATCCATTATTGGAGGTTTTTAAGAAGAGATTGGATAACCATTTGTCTGAGACAGTATGGAGTTTCCTGTCTGAGCAGGGGGTTGGACTAGAAGACCTCCACGGTCCCTCCCTCCCGACTCTGCTATTCTGTTATTCTATTATTGTTTTGTTTTAGAAAGAAGCATGAGTATCTTTCTTTTTTTTTTTAGCGTACTTCAGTACCTATTATAACATGGCATAAATATTCCAGCACGGCTAATAAATTCTTCTCACCAGATTGGAATCCAGACACTTCAGCAAATATGTGTTCAAGTAGAAGGAAAATAATTCATTCCGATGGCCGGCCTGGCTGTCTAAACAGGATTTCTCAACCTTGGCAACTCTTCACTGTGTGTGGACTTCAAATCCCAGAATTCCCCAGCCAGCCCTGGGGGAATGGTCTATAAGCATGGGTCAAGCAGCTTCAGCAGGAATAAACCTATCTTAAACTCTTCTGTATTTACGTAATTTAGAAAACTCAGGTCTCCTCCGACTCTTTTCAGAATATCGTGGCAGAGGGAAATCACACTTCCCAAAGGAATGCTTTGAATACCATCAAATCTGCATGTGTGAGCTCATTTGTATGTAAATGGACAGTAGCTCTCTGACTGACTAGAGAGCCATAAATCAGGATATCAATGAACTACACAAATGAGGATTTCTAAGGCTTTTTGATATTGTTTTTTCACTATAGGGAATAAACAACCGTTTTTCGTTGAAATGCGGCATCTTTGGGCACATTAACATTGCTGTCATTGGGAGAATCTGTACAAGTCGCTGCCCTGCATGCAGGCAATTGCTGGAATATTTCAAAAAAAAAATATGTCCATTTAAGGTTATCACTTGATGTCTCTCCAGTACCCCGACGTATTTCCGTAAAATCTGCTAGTATTTCACGTTTGCTTAAAACATTACTGCGTACTGTTTTAAAACTGTGTACACAACCTACACAACTGTTAAGGGTTAAAAACAATATCAGTGGCTCGCCTGATTAACAGAAGGGACTTTGGAGGTCTTCTAGTCCAACCCACTGCTTAAACGGGAAACTCTATACCATTTCAGACAACTGGTTGTCCAATCTCTTCTGGATTGTTGGAGCATTCACAACTTCTGGAGGCAAGTTGTTAAACTGATTAATTGTTCTCACTGTCAGGAATTTTCTCCTTAGTTCCAGGCAATCTTAAGCATGCATAACTGGGAGTAGCCATCAGACATGACTATGAATTCACGTGGCCTGCAAGCATTAAATGATCTGCTCCACCTTCAGCCTAGAGGTGAAATATAGAAAATCACCCTTTTCTCAAAGGGTGTCTTCAGATTAGAGGTAACTCCTCAACGCACGACCACAGCTGAGCCCAAAATTTCTGTTGCTAAGGGAGACATTTATTAAAGTGAGTTTTGCCCCGTTTTACGACCTTCCTTGCCACAGATGTTAAGTGAATCACTGCAGTTGTTAAATTAGTTACACGGTTGTTAAGTGAATCCGGCTTCCCCCCCTTTCACTTTGCTTGTCGGAAGGATGCCAAAGGGAATCACGTGACCCCGGGACACTGCGACTGTCATAAATACGAGTCAGTTGCCAAGCGCCTGAGTTTTGATCACACGGCCACGGGGATGCTGCAACATTCATAAGTGTGAAAACGGTCGTAAGTTACTTTTTTCAGTGCCGTTGTAACTTTGAACGGTCACTAAACGAATGGTTGTAGGTCAAGACTTAAAGGCCAACACTATTTGGAAATAAATCACAGCAATTTCAGTGCACTTGGTTTTCAGGGGGTGGAAAAAAAAATCAAGGTTAACAGCATTTGATCTGATGATTTATGTTTTGGAATCAGGAGAATGCCTTACACTACTGATGTCTTTGAAATCATTATGGCTTATCCTAGAATCCTAGGACAGAACACAATCTAAATCTGGTAAAAGGAAGGGAATCTACACCTTCTATGTATGTAAATGCTGATCACTCTGTGCGTTTCTTTGAATTTTTGTATGGGAAAGTAAAAATATAAAATAACAGTGTGTCCTAAGCCTACATAGAAACTACTGTTCTCACTGCCTCAAAGTCTGGATCCATCAGGAGCCCTCCCCCAAGTAAGGTGCGATATTGCTCGCAGGCATCGTAACAGAAATGGAAATAAAGCAAAATTAGGACAAAATGTGTTACTTTATGTATTGCTTATATAGACAGGTAGTTACAGCTTTCTTTCGGCGCCTTTATGAATAAAAGAACGGATATTTTTCTTATACTGCTTTATTTCTCTTCAACCAAGTCTGATTTTTGGAGACTGGCTGGATAAGTCCCTGCAGTTTTCTGGGCAATGTTTACAATAGGTTTTGCCATTGCCTCCTTCCTAGGGCTGAGAGAAGGTGACTGGCCCAAGGTCGCTCAGCTGGCTTTATGCTCAAAGGCAGGACTAGAACTCACGGTTTCCCGGTTTCTAGTCTCATGCCTTAACCACTACACCAGGTTGCCTCTATGCTGCTTAAATACATTTTTTTTTAAAAAAGGCTTTCCGAGACCACTTGAGAACACATTAATAAACTCACTGCATTTTAGTGTTTTTTTCATCAGGAGCAGAATATCGTTATCATTGGCAGAGTGAGTGACTGGGGCTTGTGATTTTCTGCATTCGTTTGTCCGTTTGACTCCAAAGCATCTTTTAAAAACTGACCTCCTGGCTCCCATATTCCTCTGTCGGGCGCTAGAGTTAATCCTCGACTTACAGCAGTTCATTTAGTGATGTTCAAAGTTACAACATCCTTGAAAACAGTAACTGATGACTATTTTTCACACTTATGACCGTTGCAGCATCCCCATGGTCAGGTGAACAAAATTCAGACAGTTACTCCCCTTTTACGACCTTCTGACAAGTCAAGTCCGATTCACTTAACAACCATGCTCCTTAATGCCCGCAGTGATTCACTTAACAACAATGGCAAGAAAAGTCGTAACACGGGGCAAAAGCCACTTCACAAATATCTCACTTAGCAACGCAAATTTGGGGCTCCAATTGTGGTCGCGCTTCGAGGACTCCTCATATTATTCACTCCCACCAAACTCATTCCAATCCTTGGATGGTCTTTTTAGTTTTGAAATGACTTGAAACTTGAAAGCTGGCGAGCCCTCTTAGTACCTCGGCTGCCAAGTTGGTCCTGTCAAAAGTCACTGAGGCTCTACCCCCAGTTGGCAGGATTAAACCTGCCGTTCCACAGAGGTCAGTTTCAGCAGAATGATTCCTCTTGAGATCAGTGAAGAAGATCTAGCTAGACCCTTCCTTCACGAAAGGGTCTCCAAAATTATGAAATCGGACACGCCGCTCCAGAAATTTTGGCATCAGCCTTACACACTACGGAATGCTGCAATTACGGGTCACAGGTCCAACGAACATTAGTGCAGATATCTGATTAGTGCAGATATAACAGCCCCTCTTTCTGAGATTTAGAGTGGCAGTATGAGTCACGCTACGTTATGGGGACAAAGAATAAGGAAAATTGCCGTTTAGATATATTTTACAAAGCATGCACGTGCTGATGGAATTCTTAAACGTTACAGGGTTAATGAGGTGGTCTCGAGAAATCCTTCCGAAATTAAGAAACCGTCTTCTTTGACAGCTACCTCTCTGCCAATTTGGCTGGGAAAGAGAAAATAAACTGAGAATCAGGGCAATTCCATCCCACAAACCTTCACTTTCTGAGCCCAAACAGATACACAGCGATAGGCCGTTTTATAACTGATTCTAAATGGCGAGAGAGAGAAAAGGGGAGGAGGGGGGATGAAAATAAGCCTGGAAATCAATGCCCGTAGTTATAATTCTATTTGTGTTACGTTACTGCAAGGTTGTTATGTTCAGTATTTGCTTCAGAATGTGCAAAGGCTTCTGATATTTAAAAAGATCGATACAAACTCCAACTCCTACTCATTCAGCTATATTCTCAGCCGTTTCCATGCGAGGTCCAAGAGATGATTTGTGCAAGCAAGACACAGAAGGGGGGAGGAGGGAAAATGTGTGTGTGTACACGCACACACGCACATTAATGAGACATTAAACACGCAGAGTTGTTCAACAGTGAGATAGGCAGCATATACATTTAATAAATAAATAAAATAAAAATACTGTACAAAATACAATTCCTTGCACCAACACAATTTAATTTTATTTATTTTTTGCCACCTGGCCCAAACGTGGCACTTATTAGGCTGTCCCCGGTCCCCTTTTTCCCCCACCCTCTGAGAAGCTGATGTGTTTCACACAACCACACTTATGAATATCTAGGTTGGGCATTTCTGCATTCTTTCCAGAGACGCAACTTCTTCTTTATAATATGATCTTTTTAATAATATAATATGGAGACCGAAACGGGATGCAGTGTGGTCTTACAAAGGCTTTATACAGCGGCATTAACCCTTCATGTGATCTTGATTCTATCCCCTCTTTTAACACAGCCTAGGATTGTGTTGGCTTTTTTGGCTGCTGCCGCACACGGCTGACTGTAAGTAAGTACTTTTGGGTTTTCTTGCCTTAGTGTGAAAACCTTACTTTTCTCACCATTAAATTTCATTTTGTTAGATAGGGCCCATATCTCAGGTATTGGCAGTTGCCAGAGTTGTGTCTCCCCCACCAATTCCATTATTCAGAAGGGCCTGATCCTTAGTCAGGTTCAACGCCTTCCCAACAGACGTTACTGAAGGGGAAAATACCCCCCAAAATCCCCTTCAAACTGAGATTATGTCCATGTCGAGGAAGGAAGGAAGGAAGGAAGGAAGGAAGGAAGGAAGGAAGGAAGGAAGGAAGGAAGGAAGGAAGGAAGGAAG
>JANHFL010183241.1:0-10018 GCA_032468155.1 Oxyrhabdium leporinum
TCTCTCTCCCTCCCTCCCTACCCCCCCTCTCTCCAGTGATCTGCCTTCCCAGGGAGTAAGCTTGAACAAGGTGTGCAGAAGAGATAAACAGAATAACAAAATAAATAGGAAGGGACCTTAGGGTCTTAGAATCCAACCCCGTGCTCAAGCAGGAAACACTTCACACAAAGGTAAAAGCACTGCTCAGTTGTTGGAAAAGCAGGAAAAATTCAAACGCACAAATAACATGGGTGAAACCGAGTTGAGGTAGCTGGAAGGGGAGAAGGCTGTGCATAAAAATCTGGCTGTGCATCAGAATATCATCTGGAGATAACAATGCTAATTGGCTGAAACAATCGGGGATTCAGAGGTGTGTACCCAGAGTCTAGTCACAATGTAGATAATTGGCTTTAGCTGATTTTACTCTTCTTCCTATATCTTCTCATTGTTTACAAGAACTTTGGGATACAGTGATAAGCAATTTGGTAAGCAGTATCAGATCCTCCTCCTTCTGTCTGTGACCAAATTGAACAGGATGGCTGCATCTGTATCTGTAATCTCTATATCACATGCAAATTGTGCAATATTTGGGTGGAGGAAGTACAGTTATATAAGATCAGATTAACTTGTCAGAGGCTTGATATAATCACTCAGAGACACTGGCATTTGCTATTGTTCCTCGTTCACAACCCACTGATTAAAATAATTGACACAGAGCAGTTTATAATAATTTCCTGCCTCTCCCATCTAGCTAGGCCCACGCAGGCTAACGTCCTGCTAGATTTGTTAACCTGTTGATGTTCTTACTTTTGGATGGAGTATTTCATATCGGGTGCTCAGGGGGCATACACGTAATCTTCCGTTTACAACCATTTGTTTCGTGACCACTTGAAGTTACAACGGCACTGAAAAAAGTGACAAAGGATCTGTCTGTGGAGATTCTCAGTCATCCAGCCAGCCATCTTTCATGCCTAAGGCAGGACTAAAACTCACAATCTTCAGTTTCTAGCCTGGTGCCTCAACCCCTAGATCAAGTTGGCTTTTTAAAAAAACAAAACAAAACCAAACACTTTTTAAAAAAATTTCTAATCATGTGGATTTTACATAAACGACAAAAATCCTGCAGCACAAAATTGGCAAACATTCTGCAATATATGTGTATGCCATAGCTCCTACACACTATTTGAGCTCTTCATACATTTGTTTCTCCAAACTTCAACTGTGCCTCATCACTAGATGGCACAACCCGGTTTGTTTCATCTGATCATTGCTGAGTCCTCAGCAAATTATTATATTGCATCATATGGATTTCTTAAACTTCAATTTTTAAATCTGATATGGCCTGAGAGTTTGCTAAACCCCAATTTAGCGAAAGGATTGGGAAATAGTTCTCCAAACCAACACATGAAAGAAATGTCACTGAATTCTGAGATTTGCTGTGATGCAAACCGATAATTTGTACTTTACTTCTCGTATTTTCTTTATATTATATTAGAAGGGAATAGAACCAAGTTTAGACCCAGTTTGGGAATAAAATAATAAATATTAGTAAAAGATTAACCTTAAAACTGTTCAGTAGGCAAAACAATCCTATTTATCCATTTGGATGTCCCAAATTTGAACATTCAGATGAATACTAAGGTCCGGCTGACTTCAAGAACAGTATTTTCTGTCCATATTAATTTGACTGTAACAACAAAAAATACCTTCTGTCATTTCAAGTGGGAGAAAATTTAAACTAGGCATAAAAGTCTTCTCATAAGATGATACGGCAAAGAACAAAAAGATTTAAGATCGTCCTTAAATTCTTGTCTGCTTGCTCTATTTGGGTACCTTCAGAATATCCCGATTCCAAAGGAGTCCTGCTGAGAGAAGAGGGATCCAGTGTTGGATTCCGGATTCGCCCTTCTGTGTTCACATATCTATGCCTGGGAGGGAAATGCAGAGAAATCGAATAAATGTATTTACTTATTCAATTTCTATAGCCGCTGATTCAAAGAAGCAACTCTGAGTGGAGAACAATTATGAAGCAATTAAAAACAGTTACAACATAGTACAAAATTAAATATATATGGCAGCCATGGAAAAAATGTAACCACAGTTGCCAATATAGCCATGAAGCAGGGCCCTTCACACAAAGCCAACTCGTCAAGGCCTTACAAGAAGCCAACAGGCTTAGGGTCAACCTGGATTCTGAGACAAGAATGTTCCAGAAGGCAGAGAAAGCACATCTTCTAGTCTTCGCCTGTCAACAGTCTGTGGCTTATGGGACCCATAACATGTCCAACCTGCTGGGCCAAATTAGATGGGTAGAAACCATTAGGAGAAGATAATCACTCAGGATGCTATTTTAGAAGCTAGGTCTGGTGGGCATTCAGGCTTTGCAGTGTTTCCAGATATGATTTCAAAAAGGCATTTCAAAATACCCAAAGGTGCATCTATAGCACAACACCTCATTACAATCCCTTAAAAGCAACCACATCTTTTTTCAAGATGAAACGCAGAGGCACCAGTAGAATCCCAGGAAAAGATTCAGCTGCTTTAATAGATTGCAGATCATGCTTCTAGGAGGTGTTTCAAAACTCTTTTCCAAATTATTCTGAAGTGCTACATATCTCTATTCACTTCAGTTGAACCTTATAGTAATAGTTACTTGAGCGGATGGCAGGAAAGTTGACCAGCTGCTCAAGTAAGGCAGCACTGTGGAACAGTTATTAAACTTTTACAGCTAGGATCTGTAGGGTTAGGATTAGAACTATATTTTTTCTTGGTAGATACAAAACTGGTTCATAAAGCCAGGTGGAAATTATAGCTTTTAAGCTTGGAGAAAATTATAGCTTTTCCACAGGAGGAGAAGGAGAAAAACTACATTTGATGAAAGAAAATAAATCATCATCTAACTAATGATTATCCAGCTGTCTTCTCTTATATCCAAAAATAGGATATAAAGCCTGTTGGTTCCTGATATTTAAGGATTCTGAAGATAGAATGATTAGCTGCGAATTTGTCTAGTCTGTAGAGAGCAATCAGAAGCCGTATTCACCCAACATGTGCTTATCAAATAAATAGGAAAAATGGATGTAATATTCCCAATTTATGAACATTCAACCTAACTGCAGAATAGAATCTATGCATATATCACATAAATGAGAAGTGACCAGGAAGCTTGTATTTTCCTGATTGGGCATGTATCTCTATATATAGTGTGTGTTTGTGTGCACACATACTCCCCCATCTCTCTGTGTTTGTGTGTGTGTGTATACATATATACAAATATATACATACATTTGATAATGCTGATTCCCTCTTTTTGCAAATCCAGTATCCCATACCAGACCCACATAGAAAAATCTCAGACCTTTTGTCAATTTATCTTAAAATTCTTTGTCATTTTCCTCCTCTCTTGCAGTTTCTTCCTTCCATCAGGAGAAGACACCAGTTACTTTTTCATACCTGAACACAAGATTGTAAACAAACATATTAGGCAGTGGGATTTTTAAATCATGTAGAAAATGTCCTGAATAAACCCTGTTTAGTTTTCAACAACAAAGTGAATCTTTAAAGAGCCATTTCAGGCTTCAGATCCGTTTTCTGACCCTTCAGCAATTAAACGGCAAACTTACAAAAATGTAAACAGCAGCTTACTGCATCTGCTTAGAGCAGCTAATTCTAAACTTATTTGAGAGTGGGGTTTTTTTTAGTGAAATGTCACTTTGGGGCCCTTG
Organism: Oxyrhabdium leporinum; assembly: GCA_032468155.1. Taxonomy (NCBI): domain Eukaryota; kingdom Metazoa; phylum Chordata; class Lepidosauria; order Squamata; family Cyclocoridae; genus Oxyrhabdium; species Oxyrhabdium leporinum. The sequence goes on from JANHFL010183241.1 coordinate 3,705, forward strand.
GTACTCTCTGAGCTTGGTTGTTTTCTTGCAGACATTTTATTAGCAAGCTAGATAATGAAAGGTCTGCAAGAAAACCACCCAGCTCAGAGCGCACCAAGGATCCCACAGTTCAACCCTGAGCTACAAATATTCTCTTCTAAGTTCTATCCGTAAACGGCGCATTTGCATTTTCCATCAATTTTATGGTGAGACTTCAAGTTATAATATTGCAAGAAATAACAGTATGATTCTGTGAACATCGCTACGAATGTGATCACCATGATCATCTTTTCATGATGTTTTTTTTCTTTATTCTATTCTCTTTTCATTATACTTTTCTTAAAACCAAAATCATGTTGGTGATTCATTTGTATCTGTTTGAGTTCTGCCTCATCACGTGATCAGAATTCTCTAAAATATTTGAACTGCGGCTGCCCCATAGATTCAGACCGTCTTTTCCCTTCTTTTGCAGTTGATTTTGCATTTGTCCATCTCTGCTCCAGAGATGTGATCATCTCTGCTCCAGAGCTGTGATCTTTCTTGCCCCGATTAGGGTTATCTTATGCCGCACTTAAGTTGCCATTATACTTATTTAATATCACTTCTGCTGACCTCAGTCTTGGGCATAAGAATCAAGAAACATCGTTTCATCACTGCCTTTCTCTAAGTTGCTCGAGGTCTTGGAGTGATAAGAATTCCTCACCCATATTTCACACAAAGGGACATAAAATAAATTGCTTGCACATGCACCATCTACACTTTTGCTACATGTATTTGTCTATCCATTTAAAAAAAACAAAACCATTTATGATGGGAATCTCCCTAAGACATTCTCTTAAGGCAGTTGAAATAATACTATTGTGTGTGAGAGAGAAAAGAGAGAGAGGAAGGGAGAAAGGAGAAGGGACAAGGGACAATGGAGAGAGGGAGAGGAGGCTAGCATTCTGACAAATGCCCACAAGCTCCACAGAACTTCAGTATTTCAAAGAAGCTGTTCATTTTGTTGTGTTTTCCAACATCTGGCAGCTCTACTTGAAATAGATTGGCTGAGCTGGTAAACCCCAGAGGAGGATATGAGATTACACAGATGTGGATCCAAGTCTGAAGAAGTGTAAAAATCCTGTGCGAAAGGATCACTTTATTGAGAGAGATCCCCTTGGAGTCCATAAGCTCACTAAGTTCCATCAGCCATCCTGATTAATGTAGTGTCAATCACAATTTTACCTCTTCCCTAACCCAGGTTTGACCTTTTGCAGTCTGGTGCCCTATGAAAGCACTAAACAGCTGGGAGGGTGCCTGGTGGGGATGTTTGGGGGTAACTTATATATGAATAAACTGAACAATGCAGTCCAGCCAAACTATGTGGCATATGTAACGTTGTTCTTTGCGTGTATTTTTACAGCCTTCACTTAAAAAAGAAGCATTTGCTGAGTTTCTTCCTTTCTCTTTGCATAAACTTCTCCAGTTCATTAAATTCTAACAATCTCAGTGCTATAGCCATGAGAGCTTGCATCCATTTGGTGTCTCTCAACAGGGGGTGTGCTGGAAAAGCATTTCATTCGGGAACCCAGCTGTTACAAACTTCCAGGTAGGTGTTAGATTAACTAACAGGCATTTTGACATGTGGAATGAGGGGTAGACCCTGAGAATTTGCCTCTGCTGAATTCAGAATGCTGCGATTCAAAGATGACTCTGCCATTTGTCACGGTACCCTAAAGGGATGCAGAACAAATCTCATTTTCTTCAAGTGTTTCCTCAGAAGCCGTTGGAGCACGTCTGCGCCATCTGGCTTTAGATTATATCTGCTTCCTGTTCCATATTCAGCAACTTTGTTGGTCGTAACACATCTTTCACAATTCTGTAGACATGGATTCCTCCTTTAAATAATGCTCAAATGGAAAATAAGTTGGGGACGCTTAGACTTCAGTGACCTGGCTACTTACGGTACCTTTAGATCAAGGGTGTCAAACTCACGGCCCGCGGGCTGGGTGTGTCATGTGCTGGCCCCGCCCCTGACCGGTTTAGCGAAAGGGGAAAAAGTCCCGATACGTCACGTGACGCTGCTGTGACGTTGCGAGTTTGACACCCCTGTTTATTTGAAGAGCAAATTCTCTCTAGATCAGAGGTGTCAAACTCAAGGCCGGTGCGCCTGATTCGGCCCATGGGGTGCTTAGTTTTGGCCCGCGGGGCTGCTTTGGAAACAGTGAAGGACCAGCCCGTGATGCTTCTGCCAGTGAAAACGGGCAACCTCTGCCAGTGAAAACAGAGCTCAGGAGGGCCTCAGACCAGTACCAATTTGTAACTGAAAAATCAGTGAGAATGAAACTAGAGGCACATGTCAAGTAGGTCCGTCAGAAAATGCCTTATGCTGAGTCAGGTCATTGGCCAATCTGACTCCAGAAGAGTAACACTGACTCTAAGACAGAGGTGGGTAACTATGGCAATTTTACAACTTAGGACTTCAACTCCCAGAATTCTTGAGCCAGCAATGCCAGCTTAGGAATTCTGGGAGTTGAAGTCCACATATCATAAAATTGCCATAGTTACCCACCCTTGGGTTTCTGATCCGCCCAGGGAAGGTAGGGCTGAATCTGATAGCTTCTGTATGCTAGAACCATATAAGTAGAGGGATGGCACCATACTTTGATTTAGGTTGGAAGTTTAGGTTGGAAGTTCATTTAACATTTTCCAAGGTGTACAATTCTAGAATATTCCTCCACCCCTAAAAGAAAATAATTGTGAGGAATTTCTACTTTCATTCACCTCAAGCCTGAATAAATCCACAAATATTCTTATTTGTGATTTCTCTCCATTTTTTTCTTGCAGGGTTTGCACCAGGCGTAAGCTCCCTTCATATGGAACTAGGTGGTGATTCTGGTGCTCAAAATTGGGCCCTTCACTCTGCTCAAATAAAATTAACAGAGCCAAAAGACCATCTAGAGCAGAGGTGTTAAACTCGATTTCATTGAGGGCCGCATCAGAGTTGTGTTTGACCTTGGGGGTGGGCAAGGTCACAGAGGGCATGGCCAGCTCAACGTCACTTGTGTCGGCACCTGTGGTGGCCCGAGTGCTCTGCCAGCGAAAATGGGCTCTCGAGCTCCGTTTTCAGCTGCAACGGCAACCCTCTGCCAGTGAAAACAGAGCTTGGGAAGGCGGCTCTCCCGAGCTCTGTTTTCACTGGCAGAGGTTGCCCATTTTCGCTGGCAGAAGCACCATGGGCCAGTCCTTCACTGTTTCCAGGGTAACCTAAGCACCCCTCAGGCCAAAACTGGCCCACTGGCCTTGAGTTTGACACCTCTGATCTAGAGGGAATTTGCTCTTCAAATGATGTTTGGTAAGCCCTTGGTCACTGGTCAGGCCAATGTAGTGGTCTTCTCCTTAGAATATGGCTATGATAATAATGTATTTATTAATCATTTGTAAGAGAGGAAGAAGAGAAAGCAGCAGGAGGAAACAAGAAAAAAAGGGGATAAAGGAAATCAGCTATGATAATAATGCTGATTTATAGGTAGTCCTCGACTTACGACCGCAATGAAACCCAACAGTTCTGCGGCTAAGCGAGACGGTTATTAAGTGCATTTTACAACCTTTTTACAACCTTTTTTTGCCACTGTTGTTACGTAAATCACTGCAGTTCAGTTAATAACACAGTTGTTAAGTGGATCTGGCTTTCCCATTGACTTTGCTAGTCAGGAGGTCACAAAAGGTTGATCCCATGGCCTTGGGACACTGCAACGATCATAAATACATCCAAATTTTGATCACATAACCAAGGTTTATGCAATGGTTATAAGTGTGAAAAATAGTCATAAGTCACTTGTCCAGTTCCATTGTATCTTCAAATTGTCACTAAACAGATACCGGTAGTTGTAAGTTGGGGACTACCAGTTCTGATTTACTCTAAATGTTTTAAAACTCTAAAGCAGGGCCCTTCTACCCACTTAAACCGCAAGTGGTATTTTGAAGTAGAATTTCCCCCTTGTTCTCCTACTCATCTTTCATCCTGCCCCTCAAAACGAGGAGCATTTCAATTCCCCACCCGATTAATTCCTCTCGCCACATTTACTCAGTCAACCTGGGTGAGAAAAAAGCTGTTGGCTCTCACCAGCACATTAAGTGTTTCACCGCACTGTGTACAGTTTAATTCTAGGCTGATTAATTAGCTCGAGTACTTCAGATCTCAGAAACAGAGCAAACCGTTAATGTAATTGAATTTTACAATCGGCACAACAAATTAAGAGAAAGAAGCAACCCACCACATAACACCTTTTTTTTTGTTTTTTTTTTGCAGTTCATTAGCAAAGACATAAATACTCCTCAACACAAGGTGGCCAAACAGATCTTCCTTCTGAAATGGAGCAATGCTGCATTTTACGGGACACTGTAACAGTATATCTCGATCGCTTGCTTCTCTCAGGTGAAAGTTATTCATAGATTTATTTTCTCTTAGGGTTATTTTATTTTGTCCGCCCGTGTACATTGTTTTGAAAGGGAGACGTGTTAGGAATCAGTCAGGTCAAGGAAGAGTTAGCAGGCTATTTGGATAATGTCTTCTTAGAGGATTAGCTGTTTGTTTGAGTTAATAAGAAAAGTGAAAGTATCAGATGGGGGTGTTATCGGAAGAAGGGAGCCATGTTAGTGGCAAAATTATCTGCATGAATCTGGTAGCAACTTTTCCAATGAATGCATTTTATTACAAAGCATAAGCTTTTTTTTATATGATCTGATTAAGTGAACAGTAACTCACAAAAAGTTATGCCTTCTAGGAAAAGAGCTTCCAAATTCCTCTTGATTGCTTATCAGTTGAGGGTCAGCTTCTAGACTAGGGGCATCAAACTCAAAGCCCTGGGCCAGATCCAGCCCGCAGGATGCTTAGATCTGGCCTGCAGGCCTGCCCTGGAAACAGCGAAGGACTGGCCTGCGGTGCCTCTGCCAGAAAACACGGAGCTCCGGATGGCTACGCGTGGGCCTCCTGGGCTCCGTTTTTGGCTGCGATGGCCCCCTGCAGTCCTCTGCCAGTGAAAACAGAGCTCTGGAGGGCCACATGTGCCCCTCTCGTTTTCACTGGCAGAGAGCTGCAGGAGGCCGTCACAGCCAAAAATGGAGCCTCAATGAGTGATGTTGAGCTGATCATGCACCCTGGCCACACACCCCAGCCCCACGAGATCAAACACAATCCAGATGCAGCCCTCAATGAAATTGAGTTTGACATCCCTGTTCTAGACTAATACATAGAGCATTGCCAGCATACCTATGAAACTCTCTTGAAGTGTATAAAGGTGTAGAGTGGGGCTGGATGATATTTTGGAGACCATTCTGTACCATTGCTATGGCCTACAAATACCATTAAGTTAAAAAAAACTAAACAGGTATAGGAGAAGACACTCTTTCTTGACTTTCCAATTTTATTCAATAGATCAGTGTTAATTTATAATGCCTTGGTAAGACCACGCTGGGAATATTGCATCCAGGTTTAGTTGGCACGATATAAAACAGATGTTGAGACTCTAGAAAGAGTGCCGAGAAGAGCAACCAAGATGATATAAAACATATAAAGAACGGTTTGTGGAATTGGGTATGTCTAGTTTAAAGAAAAAGGACTGAGGTGACCTGATAGCAGTGTTCCAATATCTAAGGGGCTACCACAAAGAAGGGGGGAGGGAATGTCAACCTATTTTCCAAAATACCTGAAGGCAAGACATGAAGCAATGGATGGAAACTAATCAAGAAGAGAACCAACATAGAACTAAGGAGAAATTTCCTAACAGTGAGAACAATTAACTAGTGGAACAGTTTGCCTCCAGAAGTCGTAAATGCTCCATCACTGGAGTTTTTAAAGAAGAGACTAGATAGACATTTGTCCAGAATGATATAAGGTCTTCTGCTTGAGCAGAGGGTTGAACTAGAAGGTACCTTCTGACTCGGTTATTCCTGTTATCAGGAGCACAATTTGCTTCTTCTAGGAGTCTTCATGCACTCACTCTCTGCCATCCTTTTTTCCTATGAGTCATCCTGCTCATTTTTGCTAGTTCCCTTGCCAGAGGAACTCAGAGATAAATCTGAAGGCCACATGAATTCTTGTGAAGACAACATGTAGTAGGTTTCCCTGTTGTAGAATACCAGTAGGGCTTCCCCATTGGTGGGATTCAAAAATCTTTACTACTGGTTCTGTGGGAGTGACTTGGTGGGTGTGGCTTATTGGTCATGTGACTGGGTGGGTGTAGCCACCCCCGCACCCCATTTTGGGCCTAGTCGGCCTCCCCAAAGCCCCCTGGGAGCCAAAATGGGTTGTGGGGGGGCTGTGCCGTACCCCCCCCGGCAACCCAATTTGGGGC
>JANHFL010183261.1:0-10017 GCA_032468155.1 Oxyrhabdium leporinum
TCTCTCTCTCTCTCTCTCTCTCTCTCTCTCTCTCTCTCTCTCTCTCTCTCTCTCTCTCTCTCTCTTTGTCTCTCTCTATGTCTCTATCTCTCTGTGTCTGTCTGTCTGTCTGTCTGTCTGTCTGTCTCCATAGAACTTCATTTGTGATCTTCTCATTATCATTTTTCTTCTGAACCTTCTCTTCTTAACTTCTCTCTCTGTGTGTCTTGGTCTCTCTTCATAGAATGCCATTTCTGATCTTCTATCATTTTTGCTAAAAACGGAATCTCCTTTCGTTCTACTGTTTCAGCTATAGCTGAACAAAATCACAATGACTTTAAATGATAGATCTGGAAATCAAATACGGATTGTATTTGATTGGATTGTATTTGACTGTGATTGGATGTAACATGTAATCTTCCACAATGTTTCATTACCTTCACTTGGAAGATTACCCCCTTTCCTAAACAACCATCTCTCTTTTCTTACCTCTGTTCTCTTCAATCCATTTAGTACATCAGTGAAAGAGGATGCCACATTTCAAGATTATGCTTGATTTCCATTACAGTAATATTATGTCTGAACATTAAGTTCAAGGTGATTTTCAAATTCCTTAATGCCACTCTTTGTGATATTCCTATTGGGGATCATAAAGACTCTTCCCCTTAAAGTCAGCTCCTGTAACTAGAGAATTCTGTCCTGTTTCTTCTGAAGCTTCACTTCTTGGCCAAACTCTGTTGCTCTCTCTTTAAGAAACTTCTTTTCTGATCCTCTCAATATCACTGTTATTTCCTGTCTCTATTCTACTTTGAGTTCTTCTGTGGAATCTTAAAATGAACATCACAAGGACCACAAATGATGGATCTCCAAATCAAATACAAAGTGGGAAACCCATAGTTGAACATCATATTCATTAAGGAATGCATTTTCTTAAGAAATTTAGGAAATGAAAAGAGTAAGTTCCCTTCACGACTTCTAAAGTTTTTACAGGAAGGGAAGATTTGTGCTCCAGAAATACCTCTTCAGTTATCCAAAACACAACTGAATGTTTTCTATCCAGATGGGATCAATTCCTATCTAGAGTTGTGTTTCCCGAATAGTAGTTGCTGCTAGTACCCTTATTCAACTTGTCAGGGCCGTTTCACCCTAGATTCATCTTGCAATTTCAGTTTAAGTTGAAGAAGTTTTTTTATCTTCTATAGATATAATTGATATACAGAATAAAACTAAACAGAGTGACACCAAGTAATCCTTTGGACAAGAAGGTCATAAAAATACAGATAGGATGGATTCTTGCTTAGGTAAATTAAAATTCCAAGTCCTGCTCAAAACTCCTGAAGTCAAATGATAGTATCTGCCTCTTTTCCTTGCTGAGATTTTCCATACCTGTGATTCTCTGTCAACCTCACAAGGTAGACCAGAGAAGAAACCAGCTGTGTAGTCTACCTTGTAAGGTTAACAGAGAATCACAAGAATCTGTTAGGTCAGCTAATTCTACTTACTGTAAGATTACCTTAAAAGAACCTTGCAAGTCTGAAAGTACTTCTCTTCCCCCATCTCCTTTTAACTCCAAAACTAGGTAGAGTCCTTTCTGAGCCTCGTTATTGCAACCTGATTCAGTACAAGCTGCTGATTGGCAGGTAGATTGCCACAGACCACAGCCGCCTCTGTGCCTCGTGTTTTTGGTCTCCGCGTGTCACGTTTTCGGCCTCCACACGCCCTGTTTTTGGCTTCTGTGTGTTGCGTTTTTGGGTAGTACATTATCACCACCGATCACCGCCATCCTCAGAAACATGAGAAAACCCAGTACAATGTGGGCAGGGAGAAACAATAGTTTGAGCTTGAGAGAGAGATATATATCAAAGGTTTTGGTTAATTCTTTAGCATTCTGATGAAGAAATTGATAACTGGCAAAAGGGTCAGAAAAAAAAGAGAATGTACAGCTCGATCCGCTCACTGGTTACCCTCAGTTCCAGGCAAAGAGCTATGACTACGGATATGAGCAATAAAAAACTGTTGTGTACGTTGCTGTAAAAGAGTTTGCAGGGTGAGAAACAGAGCTGTCAGATTAGTATCAATATGAGGGGCAAGATAAGTGCCTGGAATTTATCTGGAAGTTATTTGGAATTATGTACCAGATAACATACCTAGCGGGAATCAGAAATAATGTTGAGGGGTTGATTAAGGAAAGACTGAAAAGCTAAAATAACAGCAGCCAATTCAGCACGCTGTGGAGAAGCTTGAAAGGCAGAATATTTAGTAACCCACTGTGTATTAGCCTGATAGACAATTGCTCCTCCAATGCGGCCACCATCAGTAAATACTATAAGAGCATATTGTACAGGGAATAGAGATTGCATCGGCTTAACAAATATAGGAGTGGTTTGTACTAAAGAGAGGCGAGAGTCTTTCGGAAGTTGAAAAAGAATTTCTCCTACAAAGTCAGCTAAGGCAATCTGGAAAGGCAGGGACATATGTAACAAGTGATTGAATTCTGCTTTAGGGAAAGGCATAGTGATTGACAATAAATCACTGCCAATTCTTTCTAATGCTCTATCTCGGGCTTGAGCACATAAGTCTGCCGTTTTTTCCCTATGCCTTCATAGTTCCTGAAGTACTGTCCACAAACTTGACAAAAGGGATCAGAGGTGATAGAGGAATGCATAAATCAATAAGTAATTAAGCAAATTTTTGCAGTTCTCTTAAAGTACATAAAGTCCACTTAAAGTGCTTCTTTCCATTATTCTGTATGCATCTGATTCCTTGCCTCTAACGTAACGTAACGTAACGTAACGTAACCTAACCTAACCTAACCTAACCTAATCTATCTTTATCTTTAATTGTGCAATTAGTCTACCAAGGATTACTAATAACCTGTATGTCAGGTTATGTATGTCAACTTCTCTATATGTGAATATGAGACATATATTTGCCGTCATTTATGAGTACAAGAGAATACTGAGCACCAAGCTGACTTCAGACTAGAATGTATCGATTAGTAAAAAAACATCCATCCATCCAAACTACCCTCAGATGCCAAACTTCAAATATGTTAAAACAGCAATCCCCAACATTCTGGGCATCAGGGACTGGTTCGTGAAGAGAGGTTTTTGTGTGGACCAGAGGGGGCATGATTTCTTGTGCTCCCTGCATCAGATGGATGGAGCTTCCATGGCCTGGTTTCTGGTATCCTGCCCACAGATTGGGGGGTTGGCGACCCCTGCATTAAAATACATTAAAATGATATGCTATTTTATATTTATCCTGGGGAAAAAACTTTTCCAGAGGGCAAATTAATCCTCAGTCTTCATTTACAGAGAAAGATTTGAGGCTTCAACAATGGACCATTCAACAGACCTTCTTATTTGCTTTAGGTCATCCTCACTATCGTCTATCTGGCCCTGGCAAAAGCTTCACTGAGTTTGAATTTTATTCCAGCCAGAACATGTATAACATCAAAGTTCCATTTTTTTTCAAGTAATTTATCCATTGGTCTTAAAATAAAAGTCTCTGGTTTTCACTTTAATAATCTTATATATTAAAATGTGAATTCTACTTCAGTATTTCCTTGCTTTATCACATGTTCATCATAAATGAGAAAAAGTACCTTCTTTAGATTTATATTTCCAACATTCATTTGAAATACCTTTGTACATTCTTGACAACTAATCCGATGTGAGACACCAACGATACGTCATATTATAAATTTTTCTTTTAAATTATAATTTAATGTGAATTTTAGTCTTTTCACCTACATATTCTTCCATTGTTACATTATATCCCAAATGGAGAATGGAGTGGTATGTGGAAATAACATTAGGATCTAGGACAATGAGATGCAACTCAAAAACACACAGATAAAAGGGAGCTAAGCCTGAAGCAGGAATGTGGCTGGGGCAAGAGGCTCAGAAGAAATCCTGCCTAGTTTTTGGGTTAAAAGGGGATGGATGAAGAAAAGTTCTTCCATACTTGCAAGGTTCTCTTTAATGTAATTAAAGTAATAATGTAATTAAGGGAGGAGGGTCTTTATGATCTCATATAGGAAGGTACTAAACAATGCCATTAAAGCATTTGAAAATAACCTTGTTCAAAAATGCACATCCTAATGTGCAACTAAACAATGAAATGTCTTGGAACTAATGGCTCTTTTATAACTTGTGGGTAAAAATAGAAATTGTAGGGAATAGATGAAGGAAAACAGACATGTTTAGACATGGGAAGAAATTCAGGTATCCAAAACATGATGGAAAAGGCCATACAGCATGGACTATTATTGTACTTGCTAACTAATACAGGTTTTTTTTAAATGATGTTAATGGTTAACCAAACTGTAATGTAGAAACCTCTTTATTCCTTTGCTGTAAGGATTGATTATATAACTATTTAATACATAAATAGATAAAAACTTCAGTCAGGAGAGGATGGGACTGTGTTTGATAAGAGAGCTTGTTAGTGTTAACTGGTATCTGGTTTATCTCTTCATGAACTCCAAACAATTTTACGACTTTTTTTCCTCATTAGCATCTTAAATCTTGTGCCCCTTTCATCAGAACTCATTTATAGCACATATATGTGACATGTTTAACACCATGTTTAACTGATTTTCTATGCAAGGGAGGGGGGCTACTTTTGTCTTGTCCAATCAACTTCTCTTTTGTATTTTTCTTTGATGCGTTAACTATAAAATAGAATGTAATCTGAGGATCTAGGTTCTCTCTTTGAATGAGAGGAATCCTTTTTAATCAGAATACTCTGAATGAATTGTAATAAAAAGATTTTCCTCTCTTGGACTGTTTCTTTGGGAAAATGTGCATGCAGAGACACCAATTTAGAGCCATTTTTGGCCATCAATAGTCTCCATTTTAAAAGAGAACACAGAAGAATGTTCAAATATTTCATAGGCATTTTACAGGACAATCGCTTTTGAATATGAGTTTCATTCTGGGTTTACCTGTCTCAAGAGGTTTAATATATCATTCTAGTAATTCTCATTGTGTTTTGTCTTATCAGGAAATATTTGCTATCCAGGATTTCTTCCACAATCAATTCTGTCAAAATATCATTCTGACCAGGTATGTTTCCTATATCTCAAGCTTCTGTGATGACAGCATATTCAGCAGGCTCAATCACTTTCATTTTTTATCACAATATCTTTAATATCATTCATATTTCCAATCATTTCCTTTAATAAGTAAGATAATATAAAAAGGTTCAGAAATAAAAACTTCACCAACTCCCAGATTAATTTGAAGAAAGGATACAATGAAATGGCTCTTTAATTTATCCTGAAAAGAATGATGTTCCATCTCATTTTCTCCAAGCCCTGAGAAAACACTTTGACCCTCTTCTCTGTTTCCTATTCCCTTCTCTCCTCTTTCTTTGTAGTGGCAGAGAGAGAGAGAGAGAGAGAGAGAGAGAGAGAGAGAGAGAGAGCATGGCTGCCAAGGGAATCTACTGACTCCGGATGTTTTCAGTTGCTTGGATAGCCTTGGAGGCAGAAGCTGACAGTTTTGAAGACTTCAAACGAAAGCATGTAGATTATATAAATATTAAGGAGTATTGTGAAAAGGTAAATATGTCCAGTGGCCAGAATAAACCTACTGAATATATCTATCTCTCAGTTGTTGATTTAAAATATATTTGCCCTAAGCGATATACGGGGGAATGGAACACATTCTATCCTGTTCCATTCACTTATTGTTCAAACAGTTCAGATTGGAGTAGTTTTTCTGATACTCGTGAGATTGCTATTTATTGTTGGAATGCTTTGCCCGTTGAATTCCAGGCAACTGGCTAGATAGAGGCAGATGTTGATTTGATCAGGATTCTTTTCATGTCAATGCTCTGCCATAGAGATAGAGGTTGACTGGGAATTGTGCTTTGCTCTAATGTTGCTTTAAAGACAAATTGGTATTTTTGGAGGGTCGTATTTCCCTTCCATTCTTTTGGGTTTCTCTCTGTCTTCTTTGTTCCTGGCTGTTCTTCTCTTATGATTAATGCAGTTCCAATCACCCCATTTCTGGAGGAACATCTGTCACCCTAGTGGGTGGGCCTGGCCAGGAAATGAACCCCACAGGAAGGCTAAAGTTACCTTATTACATTTAGCAATTATAAAAGAATCTTGCAACTTCGAATGTAATGCTCCTCCTTCATTCTTTGATATTTGTTGAATTTAAACGTTCTTCATTATCTAGTTTATGTGACCTGACTGACCCTTTATTGTTGGGATAATGAAAATAGCAATCAATACAATAAATCTTTCTTTAAGCATCATGCTATATTTTATTTATTTATTTATTTTATTTATTTATTTAGTCTTTTATTCAAAGAAATCATGGACCTGATCATACAGGGGAAGAAGGGATAACTGGAGGGAGGGGGGAAGTGTGGCCAAGAAATTTTGGTGAATCAGAATAAATAGCTAAATTAGTCTTCTGACTAAAACTAAATATTTATATCACAGGGTTTTTTCCTTCTTGTTATGAGCATATTATTTTGCCCATCTCAAATACTCTGAAGTCCTCTTTAAAACTGGAGTTGGCAGCTATGGTTTAATCCCAAATGGAGCATCCCTTCCATGAGGACTTTATTTTCTTCTCACATTTGGCCCTTTCCTCCAGAACAAAATTTATATCCTCAGAAAAATCCCCCCCCCAAAATTTTCAACTCTCCACAATCCTGCATTATTCATTTCCTCAGAATTAGACTGCCACCCAATTTTTGTTTTTTAAAAAGCAGTAGAAAACTTTATTAGTAGTGATTTCTACTACCACCAAAAAAACCCAACAACAACAACAATTCATTTGTCTGTCCTGATCTCTTTTTAGAAATATTTGATGCACCAAAGTATAAAAGAAAATATATACATATTTTTTTTACTTGACATTCTGAAAAACTTAAAGACTGACAATGATGACTTAGACACGGTTAAGAACAGTGTTAAGAACAGTGCCTCAGGCACTATGAAGGCAGAGGGAAGAACGTTAAAATTTGGAAGATGAAAAGGTAGAACATCCTGTCTTCCAGGATATTTAGAAACATTGTATAATGTAGAGGTTATGCAACGTCCAACTTTCCAGCAGATTCATTCTTAAGAAATAAAACATTTCTATCTCTATGAAAATAGCATATCATTTTTTTTTAAATTTGCTTGAACTTTGGCATTTAAGCCACCTTGGAGGGATGGAATTTTTGTTAGTAACTCATGAAATATAAACTAAAGTCATCTTGTTCCTCAGCCAGTGTCCTGTACTATTTATTAAATCTCATATAGAGATGTCTAGTATTATTAATGCTCAGTAGAATAATTGCACAGTTAAAGTTAGGTTAGTGTTGGTGTTGGTGTTAGTGTTATTAGGGTTAGGGTTAGGGTCAGGGTTCAAATTTTTTAGCAACAGGTTCTCTGCCCTAATGACTGGCTGGCTGGGTGTAGTTGGGTGGTCATGTGACTGGGTGGGCATGGTCAACTTTGTTAATCTGTTAAATGTGACAAAAACTGGTAAAGTTGCTCCCTGCCACTAATTTCAGTGAGGGAAGAAAGCCTGCAACAACAATTTTTTAAAATGGTTTGGTTTAAGCATGGAATTCAAAGCAGGTCAAACCTGCCATTTTGAATGTAACATAGGCCTTTTCAAAGTATTTAAAAGCCATAAGATCTAGTACTAAATCATCTACCTAAGTTAGATCAAGAAGAATGAATTTGATAGGTACATTCACAGAGCAATTTCTGAATTCTTTTTCTGACATTTATTCTTCAGTTCAAAAAACAGGAATATATGATTAGGTTCAGTATTAGGCTCAGCTTGTACTCAAATCAAGTAGCTGTTCCAGAGTTAGTGGTGTCAGTGGTAAAGCAACATATAAATTTAAAACCAGAAATATTTTGGTGAGTATTTTAAAGGGAATACAATACATATTTAATTTTACATATGTTAACAGCTTCTAGAATTGTGCTTGCACAATAGTGGAAAAACAGATCCCCATAGATAATGTAATAAAAAAAATATTAGAATATGAAGAAATGAATAGATTAACACTTAAATTTAAGGAGAACTTCCCTCTTCTTCCTCTCATACAAGATTACCTCACAGGACAGGAAAGACAAAGCTTTCAGGAATAAAAACCATTCAAGGCATAACACAAAATTTCAAAATATATAAATATGTCACATAAAATTTGCTTGCAAGCAAACTCACAAAATTACACAACACCGTCCTTAAACTAACTTAGCAACACAAAATCTCACAGTCACAAATAATTTCAATTTATAAAAGCTACAGATATGTCACATAAAATTTGCTGGCAAGCAAACTCACAAAATTAACTCAGAACACACACCATTGTAAATATTGATTTTTTAAATATTTTTTTAAAAAGAGCAACTTACCCAAAATCAGGCAAAGCAGGCAGGCAGATTGAGTTGCTCACAGACTCACAGCGCTATCTTTCTGCAATCTGCTGCCTCAGCCTGCACTGAAAAATACAAGCTTCAGTCCTAGGAGTCTGGGAAGGCAACAGCACGGCGTTCAGTTCTGCTGCCTCTTCTCCTTGTAGTACTGAGCTGAGCTCCTTGGCTTTTGAAATCCAGCACTCTTGGATTTCAAGAGTGCTCAGGTTGGGCAGCTGGAGAAGCTGCCATTTCAAAACCCAAGCAGCCCAGTGCTACAAGAAGAAGGCCAGGAAGCCATTGGCAAGAGGCCTCGCCATTCAGCTGGCAGGCATTCAGACGCTGAAGGTCCAGTGAGTGCGGAAAACAGCGGGGATGATGGGTAGGCCTCCCGGACCGTGCAGGAAGGTCCGGTGAGTGTGGGAAGGCGGGGAAGCAGCTGGGAAGTGGCGCAGGGAAGGCAGGGAAGAATGGCAGGGCTGTGGGCCGCATGGAAGGGAGTAGGGAAGGCAGGTGACTCATAGGCTTATCTGTAAGTAGGCAGATCAGTTGGGCCGCAGGCAGGCAGGCAGGCACTGGCAGGCAGGCAACAGGCACAGGCAGGCAGGCACAGGCAGGCAAGCCGCAGAGACTGTGTGGTCAATGGCGCGCAAGCAAGGAGCCACACATGTGTTGCTATGCCAGGGAGGCAAGATAAGTAGTGGTGGGCTGAGAGGGCAGGCGAGGGTGAGTGGCAAGTGGGCAGGTGGGGCCAGCTAGAGGTGATATTTGCCGGTTCACCAAGTGATTCAAAATTTCTACAACAGGCACTCCCGGCTGGTCTGAACCGGCTAGATTTCACCACTGAGGGGCATCATTATTTCTTGCCACCAATTATTTCCTTTGAAAAACAAAAGCTTTAATTTACCAGCTTCAAATTTGGCACAGATAATGCATCTCTTGGCCAATTTCGATTAATCTTCAGAAAGTTAATAGTATTGGATATTACTGGTACGTGGATAGGAAACCATGTAGAATCCTTGATTTGGACCCGGAAATTTAAAAAATAATCCTGGTGGATGACCATTGAAAACAACTTTATACTATTGCCAAGAAATGAACATGGGTGTGTCTACATACCCAAGCTTATTTCAACGGAGACTTTACTTTTTTACTGCTCAAAATAGGACCGTTTTTCCTACAAATTTATTAAGTTCCATTAAAACATTATGGATGCATTTTAAATATAAAACTATACATTAATCACCATGATTTCTATGAAAATTAGTATGCTTTCTTTCTTAATAACTTCATTTCTTGAAAATGTTAACATTTAAAATATATTTATAGTAACATAGCTTAAACTCCTCTGCCACAATTTGACACCAATATTATTAATATTTTCTAAGGTACTGAAATGAAAGAAAATGCAAACATTCTCATTGCTATATATCATACTAATATGATTAAAAAAACAAGGTTGCATCCAAAGGTACTTAGGTACTTATGTTAAATGAGTAGAATGGTATCTCTGACTATTTTTATTTTTTAAAATAAATTTAAATGACTTTAAATTCTTAAATTGAAAATAATGATTTTATTTTATTTATTTATTTATTTTTGTATTTATATACCGCCCCATTCCGAAGACTCGGGGCGGTTCACAGCTTCTG
>JANHFL010183342.1:0-10016 GCA_032468155.1 Oxyrhabdium leporinum
CCCCGCCCCCTCCCTCGCGAGACGTTTCCAGAGACGCCGCCCCAGCAAACCCCGCCCACGCCACCCCACACATGCGCGGCCCCCACTTACCGCCGCAGCCGCCGGTTAGTCTTCAAACAAAAGGCGAGCAAACTTTTTTATATATAGCGTCTCGAAGGCAACCGGGGGGGAAGGGAGGGGAGAGGAGGGGAAGAAGCAGGAAGGACGTCAAACCAGCAAGCCGTTGAGCCGAAGCCCCGCCCCCGGTTTGGGGTGGGGGGGTGGGGAAAAAGTAAAACGGAAACTCGAAACACGGTTCCGCCCCTCCATCGCATTGGAAGGGAAAGAACAGAGGGAGGAGCCTTTTAGTCTCCTTGACGGCGTGGCGGTTCTTAATTAACAAAGGGTGTATGGCCTTCTCCGGGTGCGCAGGCGCCAACTGGGTTGGGAGGGCCCGGTGGCTTCGTTTGTTGTGCTGTGGTTTGTATTTCAATTAATCCCGCAAGTTCGTCACCCGGTTCGGGAAAAGAAACCTGATCTGAATTGCAAAGGAATCCAGAATATTCCTAACGGGATGGCCTCCGAGCGTACCTCTTTGCAGAGGTTGTTTTTTTTTTTAATTGACTCTTTGGAAAGAGTCCCGTGGGTCGTATGAACGTGGAAAAAAAGAGTAATTTCTGAATCAGGATCGGGAAAAAAACACGAATCTCCTAAATAGGCTGGGGGCGGGGGTAAGAACCGTGACGTCCCCGAGACCTGGAGGGACTGCGCCTTCTATTCTCTTTTATTCTTCATCATTATCATCATCTTCATCATCATTATTATTATTATTATTAACTATTCTGCTAAGAGGATCACCGGTTTCAGGCTCCAGGACTGTGGGGCAGGCAGAGTGTGTCCGTGGGCACTTAAGCCATGGCATCAAGACTTGGAGGTGGTGGGGATGGGGAAATAATCAGCTTTGTGGAAATAGGAGGGAATTTGTCCGATTGCCCGCGTTTTGCATTTGTCTTAAACGTTGGAGGAGACTCGGCAGAAGATCAGGAATGGGGACAGAGGGCGAGAAAATGGAAAGGAAAAAAAATCTAAGGCGTGCAATTGCAAAATGGATTTTGGTAGGTTGCAAGGCTCAGTTTTTGCAGGGCAAGGAGTGGGCAAGTGTTTGAATGCTTCCTGCTGGAGTGACTTCACAGCTTGACCTCTTGATTTGGACCTAAGAGAGCAGCAGGCTATAATAGCAATAGCACTTAAGACTTATATACCCCTTTACAGTCCTCTTACAGCCTTCTCTAAGCGGTTTACAGAGTCAGCCTATTGCCCCCAACAATCTGGGTCCTCATTTTATCCACCTCGGAAGGATGGAAGGCTGAGTCAACCGTGAGCCCGGTGAGATTCGAACTGCCAAATTGCAGGCAGCCGGCAGGCAGCAGAAATAGCCTACAATACTGCACTGTAACCACTGCACCTTATAAAGTGGCCAGTGGCTGTAAGGAGATACCAGTTTCCTTCTTATAGAATGATCCGTCATTCTGGAGCAATTATTTCTGAGCTGTTTTCTACCACCGCCTTACCTTCCTCTTGATCTGGGATCTATATACTCTACCAGCTTCAGTTTGAAGTCCTACGTGGTGGCATTTACACATTTGTCCTATTTCGCTCTGCCTATGCAGAACGTGTTTAGATTCAGAAGTTGGGTTAAGATGTGGTTTGAATCCAAACACTGTATTGCTGAATTCCTTATTGTTTGAGTTATATAAGTTATTCAAGCCAAGTTTTAATGTACCACTATGAATTTTGCCACATTTTGGCCACTGTATTAAGGGGGCTGGGATTCCATAACTTCAGTTTTTCCAAGGGTTTTCCATGGTTGATGTCAGCAGTGTGTGTATATATATATATATGCCTTAAATAACTGAAACTTGATCTCTGTGTGGGCCACCCATAGGGCTAAAATGCACATAGATGGACAGCCTGGCAGTATTATATTCATCATTTCAGTAGGAGTCAAGATGAAAGATTAGCATAAGGCTGCTTAATGAGTTGATTCGGAGCATTTTGAAATAACGAAACAATCTTTTTCTTCTAGGGAATTCCAGGTCAAAGCAAGCTTTCGTTTTGGACAAAATTTCTGGGGTAAATTAAAAGGGAAAATTTCTGACTACCTTATGGTTATCACAAGATGGAAAAACTACCACTGGTCATGCAGTAAATCGACACTGGTGTTTATTTCTGTGTAAATACCATTCATTTTAAATCTGGTTCTTTAGAGTTAAGACTTTGAAACAAAAAGATCCATTCAATTAGGTACACAGAGTTCAGGAACATTAGGGGCTTTCTGTCCAGGGGAATCCCAGCAGAAATGTTTCCATTTCACATAAGCACATTTTAAAAGGGGAATTCCAGTCCTTGAATTGTTTCCTGTATGTGTCATATGGCACAGCCAATAAGCTGCGTGGCAGACTTGCTAACAGGAATCTTGCGAATGAAGGCTACGAACGTTGTTGATCTATGACCACTAGCTTATTTTAGTGAAGCTTTGATCTCTTGCCATAGTCTTCAACAAAGCATAGTCTTCCTCATCGGGTATCTGTATGTGTTTCTATAAATGACAATAATAAAAAATTACACAATTCTCTCACTTCCTGGAATGTTATGAAAATGAATGAATATGTATTTTAGTCACAGTGGGTTTTTCATAGTATTTCTGACTGCTTTAGATGTAAATTGATTACGTATATATTCTATTACAGTATCCCTTTCTTGTGAAGTTCAGTGGAACTGTTTATGCAACCTAACTGATTAAAGGATAAAATCACACTGCTGGCTATTTCTTTGTCTGGCTTTGTTTAATAAACCTTTGCTACAGTGCAGTTTTATTTCTAGACATTTACACTACACAAAATCTCTGCAAGTTATAAATAACAACATTTGAAAAAGTGTGCCAAAGTTGAGATCAGCAGTCAGGCTCTCTGGTTTTCATATGAAGCATGTGTAGTAAGGAGAGAATATGTGGCTGATTTTTAGAGCGATGTCTTACCTTGATCTCACATGGCAGAATAAATGATAGAGTATTGTTACAAATTGGTTTTGTATTTTTTTTTGGGGGGGGGAAGGTTGTCTAGCTTCATCCTTTGTAAAACAGCTATAGTTTATATAATTAAAGGTTGGTATACAGGAATTAAGAAAATATCAAAAGGAAACCTACCTCATGAAACTTAACTGTAAAATGCAGAAGGTTCTATTAAAGTAACTAGCATGCTTCCCCCCAAAAAGAACCCTTAAGGCAGATTTTCTTTAAGAAACATTGTAAGCCATCCAGAATCACTTGGTTGCGAGATGGGTGGCTATGTAAATATGACTCATAAATAAATAAAATATTTGTTAAAATTTGTGTTGATTGTGGGAAAAAAAGTCATTCAATTCTAATTCTATTCAGTTGTGTTGCCATCACAGTAAATCATAGTTTTCGTAACTGGTATTTTCAGTGACCAAAATTTACTGCATACGCACAAATGCTCAGCCATAAATCATTGTTTACAAAGCGCACACCACAGTTAACCAAAATAAACCACGTGATGGTTTGTCATTGGTTCAATTCAACCTCTCTACCCTGTTTGGAGCAGAAATCGACTGCCAAAGCTTGAGTGTGACCCTCCAAAGTAGGTAACAATAAATATGCCAGTCCTACATATATTTTTTTTCCTTTTTGGAGGTTGTAGGAGTGATTTGGGAAATGTTGGGTAATTCCTTGATTTGGAAACACCACACATTTTAAAATTGCCACGGTTGAGAAACACTGATTTAAAAAATAAAAGTGACTCTTTAACCTTCCCAAAGCCCAAAATGGGAACGGAGATCTGAAGCGACTGCTTTGGTGATGTCACTCCATTGCCAGCCTTTGTCTGATAAGCTCCACAGTCATAATTTGAGGATGTGTCCAGAGACCAAGAAAGATGACCCAGCTCTGAATTGGACAAATTACCACTTCTTTTTTCTATTTAACTTCCCCATACTTTGGCATTTCCCTTGTAGCCTTCCTTCAGTGTTCCCTTTACAATATGCTGGCTCCTGTTTTGAAAAAGTACTTTGTGTTTTGGAAACCTAACAATTTAGCAATATAAGCAACCATGCACTTAACATTCCTCTTAGAATCTCTTTGGGGCCTCAGCTATGAGCTTTCCATATGCAAATTAGTGTGACATTTTTGAGGGGAAAGGAATTTTGTTTTCTTCCTGCAAGAGAACAAGCCTGCCTGCCCTCGTTTTAGGAGAGAAGCAGACTTTCAACTCACTTGATTTCTCTGAATGCTAGACCGCTTTAAGGGGAGAAAGGGGCCTTATGCGTTAAGAAGGTTCATAACTGTTACTTATCAAGTATTTATGTAAGCTTTTATTTGAGAAAAACCCATTCTGTTTTCTCATTTTCCCATTTTGGGTTTTCGTAACCGAGAATGATTTTTCCCCACCATTCTTAAGTCAATCTCCTTCATTTCTCTTTGATGAAAGCTCTCTAGAGCAGGGTTTCTTTATTTTGGCAGCTTCAAAATAAGTGGACTTCAACTCCCAGCAAACATGCTGGCTGAGGAATTCTGAGGGTTGAAATCCACACGCCTGTCTTAAAGCTACCACCGTGGAGGAACACTGCTCGACGCATTTGTACAGGGAAAAAGCCCATCATCCACAGAGAACAGTCCCCTAGGGATGTCTTAGTAACACCTAAAACAGTGATGTACTGTCCTGTAAGTTGTGTTTATACTGTTGTAAATGGATACTTCTTTTCCAGATATGGAGAATGTCTCGACCTCTAGAACAGGGTCCCCCAACGTGGTATTCCAGAAACCGGGTCAAGCAAACCAGCAAACCCCCATCTGTGGGATGCAGGCAGCACGCAAAACCATGCCCCTTGTGGTACTGGAAAAACCTCTCTCCACAGAACCGGTCCCTGGTGCCCCAAAGACTGGGGGCCGCTGTTCTACAACAGAGGTGGGCAATTAATTTTCCCAAGGGGGCACATGAGAAACTAGGACTGTTTTGAGGGCCAAACCAAGAAGACTGTGAAGGTACATAGGCACACACACACACACACACACACGTTAAGAGACGGCTCTAGCTCTATTTGCAACATGATGGTTGGTGAAATTGTTTAGACTTGAGTGCTGCCCAACTCCAGATCGATGGCTTACATTGCAAAAAAATGAAATACAAATACAATAAGGTAAGTAAATACAATTTAAAAAATCAACAAGATAGAAAATCCAGATAACTAACACCAATGCATACATTTGCAACATACATCAAACAGAACCAACAAGGATGGCTCTGTTTGATGTATGTTTCATCCATCCTGCCCCAAGATCTGGGAAGGCATCCAGGTTTAAAGCCTTCTGGAATGCTATCCAGGTAAAAGCCATCTGGATCTCAAAGGAAGCTCATTCAAAATGGCAGATGCCTTTTGAGTTTGTACAACCTGCTAAGCCTCTGTGTGTGTGTGTGTATGTGAGTGAATGATTAACCAAAGCTAAAACTAACCAAGTTTAATAAGTTGTATTAATGTAGCCACTTAGGCCTTTCTTTGATTTGCCTAAGCGTGTTATGTAAAGTTAGTCATTATGTACTCCTAATATGTACAAATGTAACTCAGCACATTCTATATTTTGTGTGTTTTGAATAAATAGGAGTTTCATTCAGAGGAACTTTGTTGGTAAGTGCCAGAAGGGCTGAGTCAATAACCATCATGGACTTTGCATAGGGATCCGTGGGTGACCTTAGCAGCTGGCAGTTGCCAGGTACAAAGTACTTGCTAGCCATTGCTTATTAAATCCAGGATGATGGGATTTCTCCATCTAAATTGTCTTTAAATTTCACAGGGAGACTTCAGAGGAAAACAGGCGTGGTGCTAAATTCCTAGGCTAGAGAAATATTGGGGGGAAACAGGCATGGTGCTAAACTAGAGAAATCTTAGGAGGAGAAAAGTCAATCCCTTAATGCAAATATGCTTTTAAAAGAGCTAACAACCAACCACATTCTCTTTGTTCCTGGTTTTAAATCAAGAGTGTTTAAGTGGCACATTATAGTTGGGGGAGAATGGCAGTAGGAGGGCCCATGATGTGAATAGAGCAGTGATGCAAAGATGGGTGAGGACACACCACACCCATGGACCACAATGGGCCTTTCTAGTTTCCTATCTTGGGCAAATAGCTTGGGTCTTTTCAATTGTTTGTTTCTTTTTAACTACTTTATGATATTTGGGAGTTCTGTCTCACCTACAATGTGTCTTTCAGCAAATTGTGTTGATGAAATCTGTTGGAAACATTAGCCTTGGACAAATCACTCTCTCTCAGACCAACCCACCTCATAGGGCTGCTATTGTGGGTACAATAAGAGGAGGAAGATGTGTCGGATGTGTTGGTTGCTTTGAGTTATTAATAAAAATTTTAAAAGTAGGATAAATAAATAAACAAATAAATAACTACAATGCTGTCATAGGATACATAGCCTTGTGCTCTAAAGTAGGAATCCATGTTTTTTTTCATGGATTTGACCATCCTAGTCTGCCAGTCTGACTAATCCTGACACTTACGAGACTTACTGATGTTAGGATTTATACACACGCCAAAGAGGCTGGAAAGTATGTTATTATTTAAAATAACAGGGTTGTGTTCACTCCTTCCTTTGTTCTTTTTTCCCTTTCACATCCTTGAGGACTAGAAATGATCCTTGGCCATTTCCTTTCTCCACCGAGGAGCTGGTGCTACCCCCACCTCTGAGTCAACATAAAATGACACAGGAGTAAAATTTGCCATTCCCATTGCCAATCCTTATCCTGCCTCTCTCATGCTATTCTGAGTCACTGCTGTGTGATGTTGTCTGGATGTGTGAATCTAACACTTGTGATAGACAACACACTATAGGTCTTTTGTGGACTTGCGGTCACATGTTTCAGGAGGTGGGGGGGAACATCCACTAATCAGGTCAGAAGGAACGGGAGGGTCTGACTGGTTTCTCAATGCTGCTTTGTCTGCCGCCCTCCGCCCCCCAACACTTTGTGTGGTGCCCCTTGCATTTAAAATAACGTGAAATAAATATTTGGGAAGATGCCATGATAGAAACTGCTCTGAAGAAGAGTAGGGGGGTCTATGGTGCGTGCGTGTGTCAAAAAATTAAAAAATGACAGCTGTGGAGATATAATCAAAGCTCCACATCTTTTCACAACTTCAATCCCATGATTGTGGCTGCCATCTTTTCTTTTTGGGAACCTCATGCGCGCATCCCTGCAGATGATACATTTGGAGAAGAGGAAGGCAGATCCTGTCAGAATTGCGCCACTAGGAAGGATTTTGTGATGGAAACTCCACCTAGGCTGAAGAGAGGTTTTAAGATGGGACTAAACTTGGAGTCCCTTCCACTCCAGAAAGTGGCACAGGCCTGGCCTGCCCCAGGAGCCCTTTATCTGACTATTCCCAAGGGAATATAGTCAATCTGGTGAGTTTCTTGTAAAATAGGTGACTTAACATTAAAACTTCTGCTTGAGACTACCCACGATTGGTTTTGGTTGCCTGAACCTGACAAACTTATAGAGAAGAACAATTGACACTTAATAGCTGTTGAGTGACCCCTTTGTTCCTGAGATAGGGAAGGAGTTACTAATACTGACAAATATAGAAAAAGTGGCAAATAAGCACAAACAGATCCTTTCCCCTCCCCCACCAAATTATATAATATGTTGAGGTCTGCTCTCCTTCATGTTGCTAGAAACCTGGAGAGAAGCTGGGGTCACAACAAGTCCTAACAATAGGGGGTCTCATAAGAGTCAGGATTAGTCACTTTAGAGCCCGTCAGACCAGAATGGTCAAATCCATGGGAAAAAAAAAAACATAGATTCCTATTTCAGAATGCGAGGCTGTATGTCCTCTGACAGCATCGTGGTTATTTGTTTTGTTTGTATCCCACTTTTTAAATTATTTTTACAAATAATGCAAGGTGGCTAACGTATCCAACACACTTTCCTCCTCCTATTTTACCCATAATAACAACCCTGTATGGTGGATTGAGCTGAGAGAGAGCGTGATCAGCCCCAGGCCAATGTTCCCAACACTGTTGATAAGTTTCATCCATACAGTTGCCCATAAAGTCACACTGTAGGTGAGGCAGAAACCCCAAATATAAAAATAGTTTAAAAAGAAACAAACAATGGAATGGACTAGGGAGACCATGGCTCTCAAATTAAACTAAGGAAATTAATTGCTGATGGGAAGGGGGAAAAAGATTGATTAAAAAACAACAACAACGACTAATGGAATTCCCATGGCAGAAGAAAGTAGCCATGAAGCCATCTTTCTATCATTGTGTTATTTTCTGCTTTCATTAAATGGGATTAACCCTGCCCAAAGACGAGAAGATGAGAAATGAGGTCTACAGAATTTCCTAGAGATTTTTCAAGATTTCATTTCAAGTGTGAGCAGGCGACAGAAACAGGTGCGACTGCTGTAAGGAGGGTAAGTTTCATATTGCAACCAAGAACTTAAGGTGAGGGGGTTTTCCCCATAACTCATATAAAAACAGAGTCAGGGTTTCAGCCACCTTGAAACCCCCAGTTCCCCATGGATGTTCCAGACACATTTATGTTACAGCAGTTTTGCCTCAGCAGATTAATCATTTGGGTGAAGGAAGAACATCATAACTTCAAGACTTCCTCAATCTGGTGTCTCTGAAATTCCTGCACTGAATAAAAACCTGGACAGGAAGGTTACCTGATGTTTCCTTTCTTCACTGCAGCCAGTAGTTCTCACCCTTAGAAGCCTTAATCTCTGTGGACTTCAACTCCCAGAATTCCCCAGCCAGCAGGCTGACTGGGGAATTCTGGGAGTTGAAGTCCAAAGAGCTTAAAGTTGTTGAGGTTGAGAAACACTGGCTGCAGACATTTCCTGTTCCTGTCACGGCCTGACAGAATTGGCAGAGCTCAGTCGCCTTTTCATTTTGCAATGATTAGGAGGAAGCACAATTAATTTTTCCTACAGTCATGGAAGAGAAGTTCTCGAATTTCCAAATCAGTTCAGGGTTTGGGAAACGTCCCTGTTTTGAAACTGACTTCTTGGAATTGTTTTGCATAGAAGACAACCGTTCGAGAAGAGCCTTGTGAATGAATGCTTTCTTTGGGATCCTCCCAGAACTACAGTTCCCAGCAACCCTGGGCAAAGTTCATTGCGCAGTCACCAGTGAGTTGCAGAAATAAATTGTACCAGTAGTCCTCGACTTACCACAGTTCACTTAGTGACCGTTCAAAGTTACAACAGCACTGAAAAAAAGTGACTGATAACCATTTTTCATACGTCTGACCATTGCAGCATCCTCATGGTCATGTGACCAAGATTTGGATACCGGACAACTGATTCGTATTTATGACAGTCTGCAGTGTCCCCAGATCATGTGAACACCTTTTGTGACCTTCTGACAAGCAGAGTCAATGGGGAGGGCCAGACTCACTGAACAATTGGGTTATTAACTTAACAACTGCAATGATTCACCTAACAACCGCGGCAAGAAAAGTCATAAAATGGGGCAAAACTCACTTAACAAATGTCTCACTTAGCAACACAAACTTTTGGCTCAATTATGGTCGCCAGCCGAGGACTACCTGTAATACAGTATGCTGCGATTATGCCGGGGTGTCAAACTCAAGGCCCGCGGGGTGCTTAGATGTGGCCTGTGGGACCAGCCTGGAAATGTCAAAGGACCGGCCTGCGGTGCCTCTGCCAGCCAAAACAGGCGTCTCCCCTCCCCCCCCCGTGGCCGGTTTTCATCCTCCACGGCCTCCTGCAAGCACTCCGCCGGCCCCCACGCGGCCAGTTTTCGGTCTCCACGGCTTCCCGCGGCACTTTAATCTCTACATTATGGAATTGAGACTATTTGTGCCAGAAAGTAAATCTCCCTTTGTCTGGAATAGCTGTTTGAATGCAAAGGGAAAACAATGCATCTTGAGCCTGTGTCAAATGTCCACCACAGCCATGCCCATCCCGGTCACACACACCCGGCCACCCT
>JANHFL010183551.1:0-10013 GCA_032468155.1 Oxyrhabdium leporinum
ATAAGTTGTAAACCGCCCCGAGTCTTCGGAATGGGGCGGTATATAAATGTAAAAATAAATAAATAAATAAAAATAAATACTTGTGAACAATTGGAAGTGGACTTCTGAGGTTACAGCTTAAGACAGGAGAAATGCACATTGTTTTAGGAGAAAAGTAGATACCCAAAAGTAGAGAATAGAACCAACTTAGTATATAATATGGTCAGTGAATACATAAAACTGTACCTCCAGTGTTATCATTCAACAGAGAAGCTGAGGTGGAATTAATAAGCCTCTGATGAATGTGAGGACAATGAGATACCATACCTAAAATACCTATTCTTCTTGTTCTCCCTACATGCAGTTCTACAATTATATTAATATATTGTAATTTAATGTTTTAACCTGCAGTCATCAGGTTTTTCAGTGTCTGTTGGGATTCTCTTGAGACACCAAGAAGACAGGATGATGCTGATACTTAATTTGATAATTATTTTGGAGATAATAGCTTATTTGCAATAGTACTTTCTTAGCTTGTTTGCAGAATGTCAAAAGGAAATGTTTAATTTATCTCACTAGAACAGCTGCACTGCTGTGAAATTTTAAAGCTTAGACATGAAGCAGAAAATTGGTGGGGAACACCAAATCCATACAGTCACAAAAGAAAACTTTGGGACATTTTTATTCCAAAGTTTATTGACGCAAAATTCAGTTTAAAAAGAACTGAATTTTTTTCGCTGTGGTCATTTTGTCAATCATCTGCTTATCTCAAAGGTGACTTTTCAAAAGGCAACTGGACTTTGTTTTTCACTGAAGACATTTCGCTTCTCATCCAAGAAGCTTCTTCTTCCTCTGATTAGTGCAGTATCTGCTATGAAGAATGGCAATGTAATGATTGCTTCAGGTCAAGGATGGTTTGAAACAGGGAAACAATGATGAAGTCATGATATGACTCAATGAATTATGATGTACTTATGGTCTCCTTAAGGAGAAGGTGTATATCATCTCTCTCTCTCTCTCTCTCATCTACCTACCATCTATCAACCACCATTATTTATATTTTTCTCTAGATATCTAGCTATCTACATGTCGTTATCATTAGGGAAAGAAAAGGCAATAATTTAGAAGAGTACCTTCTGAATTTTGAAAGAGAGATTGCAATCACATGGGTCTCTATGTGTTTACATTCTTGCTACTGTCTAACATGCCATATTATTTGTCATGTTGTCATAGAGCAAGAGTAAGTTATCTACATATATCCTTTTCTATCATGTCATAATTTAAATTTTAATAAAGTTTGCAGCATTTGCAGAATGGTGTAACCTCATACCCAATGGCCATTTGATATCTAAAGACCGTGACTAAATTAGATGTCATCCAAGACTCAGGAATAACAATGACATAATTAAACAACCTGACAAAGGCAGGACAGTTGTAATCATAAGTAAGATAAATTACATCACAGAAGCTGAGAAACCAGTTCTCCAGTGTCTGTCTTCAATTCCCACAAAAACATATCACTAGGACAGGAAATTATGGTCTCCCAGTTTCATGCCAAGTGCACCTTACCTGCTACACCAAAGTGGAATTTTGATAGGCAATATTAGTGGGAATTATCATGTACAATTATTTCCTGTCCCAGAAAAATTGATGGACCTAAGTCACAGCATCATTCCTTTCTCAGAAAGTCAAGGACATGTTACTCTGCACCTGGAGGGGAGTGACTGGGAATAGTCTCCAGTTGGAATGAAGTAATGATTGGACCATGTGATGGACTATTGGGTGTAGGGGTTGATTTTTGATTTTCTTTGGGCTAGGGAAAGCCTGGAACTCTCAGATTCAGGTTTTCCCCAGATGTGCCAATATGAAATATCTAATAAAATGGATCTTTGAGAAGATGATATTCTCGGAGGGTTTTTTTCTGGAGGTTGTTGCTTGGAACACTGACATAAACCCAAATCTCTAAAACTTCAACCAGCTCCCTGGAACCTGGGGGCTGTCCGGGGTCCTGAGCCCCGAACACCGACCTGCCTACCGGGCAGTGTAAAGACTCGGGGAAGATGAAGGCAATGGTTGAAGAGGGAGCCATGGGAACTGACATGGGGTCCCTCGTTGAGACCCTCTACTCCACTTCTGAAGGCATGGTGTGAGCAATTGAAGCAGCGGAATGGCGACAAGGTGCTCGGCCCAAGGAGCCAGAGTCCTGGCATCTCGGTTAGGCTGACCCAATTCCAGAGATTGGAACCGAGATGAGGCCACCTGAACACCGACCAGGAACCAGTCCAATGAGGTCAACCCGAGGTCCTGAGTGGAGAGACCCGAGGTCTTTGGGGTCTGACAACTCCTGGAATTGGAGCCTGTTGCCTCCCTCATGGAGCCAGTCGTTGACAGGTCTCCCGGAGTGAGTTGAACGTCTCAAGGTGGGCAGTTACACTCCTCAAGCCCAGGTCAGCCAGCCGAGGTAGGTCCTGACTCAACCTACGTTCATGTTCCTGGACCCAGGGTCAGCAAGTGGCTATAGTGTGGTGACGGAGTCCTTCTATTCAGCCAGAGATGACAGAAGAACATGCTCTATGCAGCCGGCCCAACCTGCCAGAGATGGACAGCGGATGCAGCCAGAGCTTGGAGGTCTGCAACGGCCAGCAATCCGCCCTTGCCAACCGGCTTTCATGCTACCGCCAGCAGAGTGTATTCCCCCTGGCTGGGCTTTTTATCCCAGCCAGGGGTGGGTTCAGTGCCAATGGATGCCAGCACCAGTCATACCACCAGCTCCGGTCCAGCAGCCAGCTCTGGTCCTGCAGCCAGCTCCAGTCCAGCAGCCAGCTCCAGTCCAGCAGCCAGCTCCAGTCCAGCAGCCAGCTCCGGTGCAACAGCCAGTCCCTGCCCCGTTGCTGGCTGTTCCGGCCGCACCTCCTGCGGCACAGTCTGCCCCTCCAGTTGCAGTACCACCATCAAGATTCAGAGTGACCTTTGATGGGACCCCAGGAAAGTTGCCATACTTCCTCAACTGAGTTTGGGCATAGATCGACCGGTATGGGGACCAGTACCGGTCTGACCATGACCTGATTGCAGCAATTGGTGACGGGATGAACGAGGGTGAAGCGGCAGAGTGGATAGTTCAACTACACGATGAAGGAGCTACTGAGCTAGATGATGCCGATGAATTCATCCAGCTGCTCCGGGCCAGATTTGAAGACACGGACCGCAGGAATGAGAATGAAGCCCTGATTAAGACTATGAAACAGGGGAATCGCCCACCTAAGGAATTTGTCTGTGAGTTCAGAACAGTGGCTGGGAACCTCAGACACTGGCCTGAATCCATCCTTATCCACTATTTCAAGGAGGCCATAGACCCTGAGATTAGAAAATCATGTGGCATCTGGGGAGTACCTAACCCGCTGCAGGACTGGTACACCATGGCCGTGGCAATGGATTGAGAAATCAATCCTCAGTGCAAACCTGCACAAGAGAAGCAGGCAAGAAGACCCCTGGGCCGGTGAGCCCCGGTGAAGCCACCTGAACCACTGGCAGCTGTCCCTCAACCTCGGTCTCCCACGGCAACCAGAGGAAGGAGGACCCCAAGGAAACCACCGGATGTGAGCAGATTCACCTGACAAGCCATAGAGGTTCTGCCTCCCACAAATGAAGGCGAGAAACCTCTGGCCAAAGAAACCCACTCCGGAACTGCTAGCAGGGATGACGACCCAATGGTGAGTGGAGCCATCCATCCTTTCGCTATTAAAGTCAGACTAATAGTGCCAGAGACCAGGCTGCAAGGGGAAGTAGAAGCAGTGATAGATACAGGCTGCACTAGGTGCCTAATTGGGTTCCCCATTGTTGAACAGTTAGGAATAAAAACAAAACCCCTGGTCTGGCCAATCCAGTTTGAGCAAGTAGATGGGACACTGATAGGAAGAGCCCCTGCTACCCTAGTCACTGACCCTGTCAGGATGGAGATGGGGTGACACCAAGAACTTATACGATTTGTGGTAGCTCCAAAAATGACTGAGTCAGTTATATTGGGGCTAGCCTGGTTGGACAAGTGGGCCCCAATGATTAAATGGGAAGATGGCTACAGAAAAATTAGAATAGGCATTGAGCCCTTGCCACCAGTCTCTCCGGAGAGCTGTCAGCCACCAACTAGCCCCAAGCCACCAGGGGTAGCAGCAACTACCACAGAGACGCTGCCCAGCTGCTCCCAGGTCCCCAAAGAATATCAAGACCTGGCCACCGTATTTAGTGAAGAGGATTGCAACGTTCTCCGCCCACCACCCAATTGACTGCACAATTAAAATTGAACCAGGGGCTAAGCTACCTAAGCCTAAAATGTATTCTGTGACCCCAAAAGAAATGACTGAGTTGAGAGAGTACATTGATGCCAATTTAGCCAGAGGGTTCATCCAACCTGCAAAGTCCAAGGTAGCTGCCCCTGTACTATTCAAAGAAAAAAAAAGATGGAAGGATGAGATTGTGTGTGGATTTTCACAGGATTAATGCTGTGTGTGTGCAGAACACTTATCCCCTTCCCCTCATGAAGGATATGTTGAATCATCTGTCAAAAGGCAAGATATTTACCAAACTGGACTTGAGAGAAGCATATTACAGAGTACGCATAAGAGAGGGGGATGAGTGGAAAACTGCTTTTAACTGCCTGCTTGTAGTTTCCAATTCCGAGTCATGCCTTTTGGACTACAAGGGGACCCGGCAGTCTTTATGCAAATAATTAATGAAGTGCTACATGAGCACTTATATAATGGAGTCCTTGTTTATTTGGACAACATTCTCATCTTCAGCGAAATGCTAGAAGAGCACGTTAAACTGGTGCGGCAGGTATTGAAAAAACTTCTAGCCACAAAACTATGCAAAGCTATCCAAATGTGAGTTCCATAAGACCTTCCTAGACTACCTGGGCTACTGAGTGTCAAATGAAGGGATCAAAATGGATCCAGGGAAAGCGAGAGCTGTGCTAGACTGGCAGCCACCTCATACCCGCAAACAGCTCCAAAGCTTCCTGGGGTTTGCCAACTTCTACAGGCAATTTATTCACGCTTTCACAGAGGTAGCCCTTCCCCTAACAGAGTTACTGAAAACAGGGCCCCCTCCCATGAAACCGCGTCCAACTCAGCCACTAGCTTGGACGCTGAACTGTCAAAAAGCATTTGAAAAATTGAAGCTCCTATTTGCGGAAGAGCCTATTCTCCAACATCCGGACCCTGACAGGCAATTTATTGTTCAAGCCAAAGCCAGTGATGTGACGGTGGCAGCCGTGCTCCTTCAAGAAAACCCTCAGGGTAAATGGTTGCCTTGTGCGTATGTGTCTAAGAAATTGACTGACACAGAGTGGCGCTGGGCCGTTTGGGAGAAGGAGGCTTTTGCAGTATGGTGGGCTCTCCTGTCATGGAGGCACTTCCTGGAAGGGGCTACGGTGTCTTTCGAGGTTTGGACGGACCACAAAAACCTTGAAGCTCTGAAAACACCCTGGAAGCTTTCCCCTAAGCAAGCTTGCTGGGTTCAATACTTCAAATGCTTCAATTTCCAACTCAGATACATCCCGGGGGGCGGGTAGAAGAACCTGTTAGCTGACGCTGTGTCAAGGAAACCCCAATATAACAGCTGGCAAGAGGAGGTTGTCCATGCCATAGTCCCTAACACACAAAGTGCAGCCCAAGCCACCACTAGGAGCCAAGCCAGACGCCAAACCTCCCTTCTTGAAGAAAAGCTAACAATGGACCTTAAAGCAGTGCTACTATCCGACCCATGGTTCATGGAAAACCGGGAAACTCTAACCATGAGAGAGGGATTGGCATGGAAAGGATCCAAGCTCTACGTACCTAATAGTTTGAGGCTAATGATACTTTGGCGGAGTCATGACTCTTGTCTAACTGGCCACTTTGGATTCTAAAAATCCTCCACTTGGCTCGGAGGCAGTTTTGGTGGCCAAAGATGAAAGCAGATGTAGAAGACTATGTTAAAATTTATGCCATTTGCGCCACTATGAAATTGAGACGAGGGAAGCCTCCCGGTCTCCTCCAACAAGTGGCCGAACCCTGTTGCCCCTGGGAAGAAATTGCCATGGACTTTATAGTGGAACTTCCTGAAAGTGGGGGGCACACAGTGATTTGGACTGTGATTGATTTATTTTCTAAGCAAGCCCACATCACTGCTTGTTCTGGACTGCCATCAGCCAAGAAACTAGCTAGAAATGTTTGTTAAGCAAATATATAGGCTGCACGAAGCACCGTGATGAATAATTTCGAACAGAGGGGTCCAGTTCTCTGCCAAGTTCTGTAGGGAGTTCCTGAAATCCATTGGATCTTCCCAATGACTTAACTTGGCTTTTCATCCAAGTATGAACGGGGCCGTGAAACGTATGAATGTCATGATGGAGCAATACATCAGATGTTATGTAGATTACCAACAAGATAATTGGGCAAATTTACTGACGTTTGAAGAAGTGGCTTATAATAATGTGGTGCACAGCAGCACTGGTTTAACCCCGTTTCAAGTCACCAGTGGAATGGAATTTGATCCTATGCCAGAACTACCAAGGGAGCAACCCACCTCCATGTCATTAACTGAAAGGATGGAGTCATTGAAGAAGGGTTGGGAAAACACCAAGAACATGCTAGCGGATGCATATAAAAAGCAAGCTGATAAACATCGATCCCTCCAACCTCCTTATTGAGTGGGAGATAGAGTTTATCTATCAACTAAATACATTAGGTCAAAATTGCCTAGTAAAAAACTAGGACTGAAATTTTTACGACCTTTCCCTATAGTGAAAGTTATGAATCTGGTGACTGTGCAATTAATTCTCCCTCGAATACTGGGGAAAATAAACCTGGTTTTCTATAGTAGCTTTTTAAAACCAGCTGCCAGTTCAAGATTGAGGCCACAATCAGTAGTGCCTCCCAAACCGATTATGGTACAGGGTAAAACCCACTATGAAGTAAAAACAATTTTAGATTCTAAATGCATAAAGACAGGTTGCAGTATTTGGTCCATTGGAAGGGTTACCCTTTGTCAGAGGCTACTTGGGTTAAAAGCTGGGATGTTAAAGCAGATGCCCTAGTAAAGCAATTCCATGAAAAACTCCCAGACAAGCCAAAGGGTCCTCCTGGGTGGGGGAGAGAGGTGGTTAACTGCTGATTGAATTAACTCCCTGCTTGTTTCTCATTCCAGGATGTGATTTTAGGCTGAGGGGGGGGGGGAAGCCTGTCAGCTTGGAAGCCATTTTTTCTCTGAGGCTTCTGGGCTGCTACATTTAGTGCCTGGGAATTTGGATGGGGGAGTTCAAGGAGCGGTGGAAGATTAGAAAGTCAAGGACATGTTACTCTGCACCTGGAGAGGAGAGACTGGGGAATGGTCTCCAGTTGGAACGAAGTAATTTGGACCATATGATGGATTACTGGGTTGGATTTTGAGTTTTCTTTGGGCTAGGAAAAAACCAGAACTCTCAGATTCGGGTTTTCCCCAGATGTGCCAATATGACATCTCTAATAAAATGGATCTTTGAGAAGATGATATTCTCTGAGGCTTTTTTTCTGGAGGTTGTTACGTGGAACGCTGACACAAGCCACCACTCTAAATTATACTAATCCATTGTTTTGATAAACTTCAAACAATTTAGAATGTTGAAATCTATTGTAATCATATATAGGATAAGCTTTCTATGAACTATTCACAGACATGGTAGAAATAGCAACTATGAAAGCGTGAAAGTTATTTGCAGAGTGGCATCTGTAATGCCATAACCTTTTTATTTTATGTGAGTTTAACAAAATGAAATATAAGTGTTATGCAAGTGTCAAATATAAGGATTATAAAGCTCATAGTAAGTTTAGAGGAAACAAGTAAAAAAATAACAAAATGTGGAATTTCAACCTTCCCTGTCAAAAAAGCAAGTTTATCTGATTTCTTGCCAACATGCTGACATGAACCAGTGTAGATATTACAGCATCTGTCATACGTACAAACCGAGAACCTTGGGCTTTACTTTTTGTTATTTTTTTCTTTGTGAAAGCAGGCAAAATATCTTTAAAACAACTAATTGTTGGATGGCTGAGATGAACACTTTTGAAATTTATCCATGATCAAGAGTCAAGAATGAACACACATGCTTTTTCCACATGGGGCAATTTCTCAGGTTGTGTACTAATGGTGTGTGTTCCATAGAAATATCAACTCTTACAAGATGTTTTGGTGAAGTCATGTATATTTGATGATCTCAATGTAAAAATATATGAGATTCCTCATACATACCAGTGCTGCTTGTTTATACTTTTGCTACACAGAATAACTTTTTAAAAAATTATTGCAATGTACTCTGATGATATAAAAGGTTGGGAGGCAGAAAGAGCAACAAGATTACAAGGCTAGCCCTTTTCTTTTTAATATCTCAGACAATGTATCATAGCCAACATAGCAAAGTAAATCATCTTCATTTGTAAAGTGTCATGAATCAATCTTTATATAGGTGAGTCTTATATTAGGAAAGGCACTCTTCTATTTGGTGTCCAGTATTGAAGGATGGTTCAGTCTATATTGGTTTAAAATACAGTGGTATCTTGTCATTAATTGGCTCCAGGAATTGCAACAAGTACTAAAAATGATGACAAACAAACCATGGGACTTACCCTGTGACTCTTTGTTTTGTCCAAAAAGGACGTTTGTCTGTCCCTTTTCCTATTTCAGCAACCTTCCCAGCATGGCCAACTTCCAGTCTACCGTTTGCAGCCATCCCCTGCTTTCTTTTGCTATTATCTTCCTAGCATGGCCAACTTCCTGTCCATTCTCTGTGGCTGTACTCTTCCTAGTGCAGCACGTGGAATACCAAACAAATGACGACTACTAGGACAATACTTTCATGTCAAAATGTGTCGAGTACCAAATCTGATGAGTTTTGAAGCAGTCAAGTATTGAGGTACCAAATATATAACAAATCATAAACAGAGTAGAGAAGTCTGGAAATTATTGTTAATAATTAGTGACAGTAGACTAAGCAGAAACACAAGATGTCTGGTTGCAAATTTCTCACTATGGTGAAATGCTTTACATATCTAATTCACTAATAACAAGAGGAGTGTCTATATTTCTTTTTATAATTCTGTGAACATTTTAGGTAAACTGGTGGTGTCCTTTTATGTTCCATGCCTCTGCACATAAGAAAATGCAATGATGATGATACAGAGATTAGAAGATAAAATATTCATTCAATAATCTTTAATTATTTTATCTGTAATTGAAAGAGAACTGACAGAAGAAGCAACTTGCCATCATGGAAGCAATTAAACAAAGGTGTATCCCCAGAGGATGAAAGTGACTATTAGAAGTAATAGATTTAGAAGTTTTTCCACACTAATAAATTTCAAAACAAGCCTTCATAAAAAGGAATATACTTTGACCTTCAATGAAGAAAAAGAGACACTATAGAACACATGATAGGACACCAGATAGCTGAAGGGAAAAACTGATGCAGCTGCAACTTGCAAGAAGATAAAAGTGGGAGATGGTAATTGGTGACACAAAAGAAAAATGCATTGAAAAAAATATATGCCTAGATGAGATGCCAACTGGATTTGTTATTTTATGATGTTCAAAGTGTTTAACCTAATTACTGGAATTGGAAATTCTTGGATTTTGGAGTTTTGAGCCTGAAGCAGCATAAATTCAAAGTAACTACTGTATAATAATGCCATAGAATACCATAATGATGTTCTTCAATTTACCTGACATTCATAAATCACTTTGTTACATTAGTCTTCCAGTTAGATGTGCAAATGAGATTTTACTATATATCAATTGCATTAACTTTTTATGAAGTTGCACCAGTTAAGACATATTTCCGTTGTGTTACTTCTGCTGTCGGCCTTGGAAGCCATGAAACCGAGGCCTCTGCAGGCTGCCACATAATTACACATGAGAAATATAGAGGGAGTACTTTCTATGGCAGTTAGAGGGGTTGTAGTCAAAACAATATTCTTTCTAGGAATGTCAAGGCCATTCTGTGTAGCACCTGGAAGAGGAGTGCCAAG
>JANHFL010183592.1:0-10012 GCA_032468155.1 Oxyrhabdium leporinum
CGGGATCCGCACAGTCATGGTTCCTTCGGATTCCTCCATGGCGGGGGGAGGGGGTTTCCTGGTGGTCCCCGGGAGCAACCTTGGCGGCGTCTTCGGAGCCCCTCCCGGCAGGAAAGCTTGTATTATTAAAATGCTTGTATTATTATACAACCTATCACTGCAATCATTTAGTGTAGTTTTATCGCTACATCCATTTACTCATCTCAGTAACTTCTAATGCTTCAACTTCATGCAATTTATATTGCTCTGTGAAAATAGATGTTAAAAGAATGCTCTTCCTTTTTCTGCATTCCTCCATTTTCATATTGTTGATTTTACTAAGACTAGAAATTTCAGAAGTAGCTAGTTAAATAAGCAAGAGAGACAGAATGAAGTAGAATATGTACCTTTTTTTTTCAATTTGCTTACCAAAATATTCTTAGGTAAATCTCAGTGCCTGGCGTTATCCATGGTTATTAGTTATGCTTGTCAACAAATGACCAGATTCAAGATAATATATATCTCAGAACCAATTGATTGAGAAATATTTGAAAACATGGAATTATTGTCTCTGTAACATGCTTGTGAACTTCCAAGTATAATGAAGGTTGCCATGCTCAGAAATCAGTTTCTGAGTAAAACAACCCACCTCCATTTTTTAAAATTCTTAAATCCAGTGTAGCTTAAATACTCAGGTAAATCAAGATAATGTATACAGGTGCTCAGATATACTGGCTGTTTGTATGCTTTATTTTAGTGTCTCATCTTTGTGTTGTGTAGCATTAATTTGAGTTTCTATTTTGTGTAAGCTATGGTCTAGTTAAGAAATGCTGATGGAAGCATTTGGAACAATTGATCCGCATTGCTATTATCTATGTATTTTTGCACATACTTGAAAGGAATAAATGTATGTAAGTATTTATTTGTAAAATTTATGTTGTATGTATCTGTGTCTCTGTGTGTATACATATAGATATGCATATGCATTTATATTTCATTGACAAAAAGTGCCATTAAGATGAAAGGATATTGTACTGCATATTAATTAATAAAGCCATGTTAATTATTTAAAATGTTGAATTAGCTGATCCTGAAACATGGCACACAGACACAAGAAGTTCATAATAAAATTTCCAATTTTGTCTTTAAGTTACTGTTTTTCATGAAAAATATTAGGGTAGATTCAAATCCTCTGATTTTCATTTAATGTTAGCAAATGGATTTTTGTTTTGTTTTCTTTTGTTTTCCTGATTCTTTGGGCATCTAGTTGTTTGAAATTTCTTGCCTGATAATTGCTATTTTTAGACAATACAAAACTTGTTATTCTTTCATGGTCAATTCTTGAATTAGTCACCTTGTTGGGTTGCTACCGGTCATTGTACTCCATAAAAATGTCAACACAATTTTCTCTCTAGAACTGGATTGATTTTTTTTCTTTCAGATTGCATTTTTAATATTTACTTGATCTATGTATGATCCCTATTTCAATGGAATAATTCATTTCTTTAACTTTTTTGCACTTCCCTTGACATGCAGATAAGTACTTTTCAAATTATTCCATGTTTATATATAGTACCTGCTAGATATACAATATAGTTCTGGCTTGGCATGGCCTTGACTATTCTTTTCAAGGTATCCTATAAAATGCTGTAATTATAGTGCATACATAACTATCTTGCAATTATATTTTCAGAGATACACAAAAAATAACAACCCCTAATAAATTGAACTAATTATGATTATTGGCTTTTTGCCAAATTCCTAATAATGGATTAAGCTGCCAATGCTTAGGCAGCATTTTTGGGGAAACAAAATTTGCCTCATGTTGAAATAATACTGTTCTTGGAGTTGATTAAATAAACTTATGTATATCGCTTCACCTACATTTTGGTTCTAATGTTTGGTTCTAATGTTAAATAAAAGTACTAGAGGTACTTTTGTTACTAATGTTAAATAAAAGTACTAGAGGATGACAGCATAATGCTTATTTTGTCTGTCCTCAACTTAAGCAAGGTCAGGCCTGATTAATGCTTTAATAGAAGCCTATAAAAATGGCATAATTGTAGGTGGTTTGCTGAATTGGAAGGAAATATCCATTCCAGAAGTCAGTGGAAAACAATTTCCATGTCATCATCAAGAAAACTACAGGGATATGTACAAAAGGCATCAGGACTGTATTCAAACTGTACAGTATGCTTGTTATGTATGTGCCACCAAACTACAGTTGATACAGTCAAGGTAAAAACATAGCAGTAGTGTAGAATAATGGTATTTTGCTGACCTAGATGTTGCCGAGCTGAATATGGAATATTAAGGAATATAGTTTTGTTTCAAGGTATCAGAACAATAATGAAAAAAATCTCCAAATTTTGACATGAGAGTTGGCAGTTAAAGAAAAATGATACCTGCATCTAGTAACACTAGTTACCATTATTGGGAGGGGGAGGGGAAGGTTACATACTTTGGAATTGTCGGGCTCAAGGAACCAAGAATGATATGAGAAGATACTTCAGGATAGTTTCTTTATTGCTGCCCACATATAGACAGAAATCTTGCCAGACTAGTGCACTTAGTCTGCATACCTATTAGATATGTGCTGTGAGCTGCTAGGGTTGATCAGCCTTCACCCTTTATCTACATTCCAGAGTTTCCAAACTATGTTATGTCTTCATCCTTGGAAAAAAGCTCGTCTCTCCTGCAGCTCTGGACTATATTCTATCAAAGGGATTATTTGATAGAAATCAATAAGTATTTATTTAAAAATAGTTATTTATGAGCTGGAAAAATATAACACCAGATATTTCCAGTAGAACAAAAATTAACTTGTATTTAGGAAGAATTGAATGTTTTATCAAAACTTATTTTGTTTCCCAGATATTTCTAATACATAATGAAAACAAAGGTTTTAAATGACTAGAAAAACAAATAATAAAATGCATGTGGTCAAATTAAAGGCCAAGATTTTATAGGAGGCAGAGTGATGACTCTAAATTATATTGCCAGGGTAGTTGCTTGTCATGGATTACAGAAAATATGGCAAGAGACCACGTAATAATATTTGGGTTAAATGTAAGTAAAAAAAGAATAAGCTCAGATTTTTACCATTTTGCTTAGTAATTTAATATTTATTTATTTTTTTAAAAACCACAAAAATGCTCAATGATGA
This sequence comes from Oxyrhabdium leporinum, assembly GCA_032468155.1. Classification (NCBI taxonomy): domain Eukaryota; kingdom Metazoa; phylum Chordata; class Lepidosauria; order Squamata; family Cyclocoridae; genus Oxyrhabdium; species Oxyrhabdium leporinum. Next base: position 3,146 of record JANHFL010183592.1, read on the forward strand.
GAGAACAATTCATTTAGACCGAAAGAATTTATTATTATTAGGACAAAGATAAATTAATTTGAGACTCTACACAATGATATTGTTAATCTGAAAAGTTACAGTATCTTTAAATAAATAACATATTAAAAAACTTAATTCAATCTGAAAATCTTATTACACGTAACTGGGAATATTCAATTTTCTTTATTTGCTGATGCTGAAGAATCACTCAGAAACTGAAAAAAATATATAATACAAATGCTGTAGATGTAGAATTTAAATGCAATAATAGCTATGCAAGAGCCAGTTTGCTGGAGTGGTTAAGGCATCAGGCTAGTTACCAGAAGACCATGAGTTCTAGACCCGCCTTTAGCACAAAACCAGTAGGTCGACCTTGAACTGGTCACTTTGTTTGAGCCCTAGGAAGGAGGCAATGTCAAATGACTTCAGAAAAACCTTGGAAGAAAACTGCAGGAACCTGTCCAGTCTGTCTCCAAGAATCAGACATGATTGAATGAAAGCAAATAAAAAATAGCTATGCAACAATGGAGTTTTCAATGGAAGAACAATATTAAATTTATCCCAAATATTATAGTTGAACATTTTACCTGAATGTTATATTTGGAAAAAAAATTACTAGAGAGTGATAAAATGATAATGAATTACTAATTTTCCAAAAATATGTAATTAGTTGCTTGAATCATCCCTTCATATTTGGTGGCAATATTGTAAAGTTCAGCAGTTTGAGAAACTAATTCATGCCTGAAAGAAATAATTCAATTCCCATTTAATTTTGAAATATTTTGTTAAACTTATTACAGCATAAATTCCCTCAAAGCATATTGAATCAACTTTGCACATGACAACTAAAGCAAGAAGGTTATATGTTTTGTTTTGTTTTGTTTTTACTTTAAAAAGTTATTTGGCATGGAAAAGTACTCAAGAATCAAATAGGATAAGACTTCAAGTCCAGCAATATAAGAGGCAACATAAGGAACAAGATAATGTACTGGAATTTTTTTTTTTTAAGATTTTTTTTGTTTACTAATTAAAACTCATCCCTGGTCTTTATTTTTTAAATATTTTTCTTGAGGTTTTTCAACAGTATTAAAAATAATAGTATAAATTTTGAATTAAAGAAGAATAAAGCAGTGTGATAAGAAACTAGAAAAGAAATATAGAAAAAGAAGTAGAACAGAAAAAAAGGAAAGGAAAGGAAAGGAAAGGAAAGGAACGGATTCTAAAGTAATGGCATCCAATTTTATTGACAGTATAATAGATACATTTTATTCTCTGTCTCTCTCTGGCTATATCATAATTTCCTTCTTTCCAGAACTTATCCTTTCTAATCTTCAAGCTCATAAATCATTTTATTCCTTTTTCAGCAAAAAGTCCATAAGGGGCTTTCAGTTACTAATAAATGTGCTCATCGATCTTTTGCTAATCAAATAAGTTAATTTTGCCATCCATGCTAGCCCAATCATATTCACCAACCAATCCTACAATGTGTACATTTCAGAATCTTTCCATTTTTGAGCACATAATAGCCTTGCAATATATAATCATATAAAAAAAGAATCGTCTATGTCTCTTTTCTAACTGACTGTCCATTAAATCCAGCAAGAAATGTTTTGGTTTCAGTTGAATGTTCAGTGTTTAAAAAGCAGGTACATGTATTTGAACCACAACGTTTTGTTCTTATTTCCAACATAAATTTGAGTACTTTATGCATTCTAGATAATTTTTCTGGAGTCATTTACCAATATTCTGCTTTATTTAAAAAAAATTATTTGAAGCTATAACAATGTAAATTTCAATTCATTTAACCACATATTTCATCAATATGTTATGCCCAAAGTTCTTAATTCATTTTATCATAGTCTTTCATTTGTTCTTTTTTCATTTCAAATTTCAATAAAAGATTACGCATTTTCGCAATTATAAATCATTACATGTAATTTGTACGTAGTTCAAACTGTGTCTTAGGTTGCTCAATTCCAAATATCCTATTACCTATCTAATTTTTCTTAACTGTGCAAACAAAAAAACATTGAAAACTAAATCTAACTAAATTCCTTTCTTGATTTCATCTTATATGCTCCATATTCTCAATATAGCATGTTGAATATAATGATACTTAAATCTTCAATTATTTTTATCATATCATCAAATTCTCCAGAAAATGGTGTATTGAGCATTGGAGTGATTTTTTTCTTCTTCTGCCAACAAACAGCTGACTCTGCCACCAAAAGCCAGTTCTTTGGCAGGTTTTGAATAGGAGTAACTAGAAACAACCATGATGACCCTTAGCTGACTGTGGACTTGCCTGGGAAGAAGATCTACTGGATTGTGATTCTCAGTGAAAGCAACTTTTGCTGTTGTTCTTTGTTTACTTTTTAGGCATGCCTCTGTTATAACATCATGTTTTGAAGTTCCTTTTGTTTTTTATTTATATTTCTAATTGCTAATTGTCCAGTTGAATGATGACTTATCTTATATCCCTTATGTAATGGATATTTTGGAATATTTAGAACAACATCAAGAAAAACAAGCAGCAAGACTTCTGGCTGATGTTGTGACGATACCAGACACAGAAACAGAGGGTTCTGTTCCTGTGTTGGCTTCTCCTTGTTTGTGGGCTCCGTAAGGAGTCAAAAATTACCTTGGAGGGGCAGCAAAGCTAAGGAGGGGCACTCGGTGAGGTCACAGGAGAGATTGAAATCTCCTGGTGAACCCCCAGGCTATTTTCCTCTATGCCACAATGAAGAGAAGAGGCGGTCTAAGATGGCTGCCATTCTTGAGCATATCTGACGCTTTTTCAAAGTCTAATCTTAACTTCTACCTTTCACTTTAAATGTGTTGTGCAAAAATCTGTATAACAATATTCCCCCTATTCCTAATCTTTAGTCTTGTTTTCTTTTTTTAAATAAAAACAATCCTTTCTAACAGTCATCTCTCACCCTCTTAGAAGTTGCACTTCTTCTCTTTTTAACACACCTCCCATACTCCTCCCTTGGTCCTTATCTACATCTTTCATATTGAACCCAGCCATTATTTCCATTTCCACTATTTTTTGCTGCCAATCTACCCCTGAGTCTGCCAAATCCACTGTCTTTTCCCCAAAAATATCTTTTGATTTATTCAGTTCCTTTTCTCTACCTCCTAATATATATTCTTTCAGCTCTATTTCACCCAACTTTATTGTGTCCTCCTTCTTTTCTTCTTGTTCTACATAAACAGAGTGTTCGACTGATAACAAAAAAACATATTTCATTTCTAAAACTCTGTCTTAGTTGCTTATCTGGCTATACAATTGAAATAGGTGGTTGTCATAAGCAACAAAATATTTTAAAAGGCCCACATAAGGTATCTGTTCAATCTGAAAATGATGTTGGTTTAACTTAAAAAAACCACAAGCATAAAACATAACTAAGACAAGAACCGTTTCAAAGGAAGCTGAAGCATAGAATTAGTTGCAAATAAAATCCAGATAGGTATAAAAAGGAAAAAGTGGTGTCATAAAAAGGCCAAAACCTTTAAACAGGTAATATAGTCACTATAATTTGGGCAATACATCTTGCATTATACTTCAGCTTTTCAAGAAAAAAGTGGGGAAGCAATAGATAATATTCCCCACATATTAGAATATTATGTAAAATATAATTATGGCTTTGGGGAATGATTATCTTGTATTTACATGAAAAGAAGAAAGCTCCCCACCCCCTAATTGTTGTTGAATATTTGCTCAGTATATGGTGAGAAGAATAGAGAAGAATATGCAACTTCTGATTTATTTATTTTTAGGAGAACAATCTCTTTAATTACTTGTAATTGATCATGCTCTAAAACAGTAATAATAAAATACCATTTTTAAAAACATAATTTTATTAAATTTTAAAAATATGACTATACAGTAAACAAGCAAAAAGAGAGTGGAAAAGAAAGGGAAAAAATGAGACAGAAAGCAAAATAACAGTGCAAAAAGAAAAATGGAAAGAAAAAAATAAAAAAGAAAGAAAATGAGTAGCTTCTGATTTTATTTCGTACAGATATAGATACATATATATATCAATTCTTACTCTAACATCAGCAATAATTTGTATATCTTCTGAATTTCCATATAATTCTAACTAACAAGACCTAAAATAAAAACTACATATCTGTCAAGTTTCTCATAGAAAGTCCAAAAGTGACTAGGCATAAAAACAGTTAAAATATTTTCTTTAATCAAAATTTCAATTTCACCATCCCTGTCAATTTTATTAGTTCATCCATCCATTTCTTCAATGTATATATTTGTGAATCCTTTCACCTTTGTGCATATTTAAGTCTTGCTGCTGTTATTAAAAATAATAAAAATGTCTCATAAGATCTTTCAATCCTCTTGACCATTAACACCAAAAGAAAAATCAATCGTACATTTACCTTTAAGAGCTTCTGAATCAAAATACATATTACAAAATACAAAATACATAAATATTTTCTTATTTTCCTATATGTCCACCAAAGATTAAAATACATATCCTCAATTTGATTGCACGTCCAACAAATATTTGAAATTCCATTATACATTTTTGACAATTTATCCAGAATCAAATACCATCAATACATAATTTTATAGAAGTTGTCTTTAAAATTATAATTCAGTGTGAATTTCATTTTATTCTTCCACATATTGTAACGTTGGTCAACATTGGTGTTTGGGTGTGGTGTAGCCATTTATCAAATAGTCTTTAAGTTTAAGTTTGAGTTGTTCATTCTGTTTCCATGTTTAATAAAAGTTTATACTTCCTAGCAACAGTATGATCATCATACTATTTCAGATTTGGTCTTACCATTTTCAGAATCACAGTTTATCTGTCTTTCTTCAATTTTCTGGCTCTTAGCCATTGCTAAGTCTTGTTATCTGTTATGTCTACAAGATTATTATTTTTTAATGTGCTGGTCAACTAATGTTTTGCCTTGACTTGCCATATCTCTTTTAAAGTATCATTGTAAGAACTGTGAGGATGCTTATATAGATAACAAACTGTCATAAAAAAAATGAAGACAAATGATATGTATGAGACAAAGCATTGTAAGATGGAAAGAAGTGACAAGTTCAGTGCTAAAAATCTTTGTATTTGTTTACTTTGGATTAAGTCCATATATCAGTAAGGAGGGAAAGCAACATTTGGACTATCAAGATTGGGGGGAAAAATCAAAGAAGGAAATGATAAGAGTCAAAGAACAGGAATAGAATGGCTTATAAGGACACATTGCAAGCCACCAACATTCATTAAAAAATGTAGGGAGAGGCATGACCCAATTATCTGAAAGAGGAGTAATTTTCTAGATGGGGATAGATTCTCTATTTATTTTGTAGTTAAATACAATTTCCAAACTCATTATTAATAAATTTTAAAATAGCCATGCAAATTTCTATAGAAATATTTTTTCCTTTAATGTTATTAGTAAATCAGATCCGTGAAACTTGGTCTCATCCCTCCAGACTGCATTTTGCAACCCAGTTTAATCCCTTTTCTGCCCAGCTGTACAAAGCAGCATTTGGCTTAAATTAAGCAGCATTTTCCAGCACCTATCTTCTAAAGGAAGAAAATACTCTGAAAATAATCCTCCCCATTAATACCAGATTGGAAGAGAGATGGAAATCTTATAGACTCTGCATCTTACTCAACTCTAAAGTAGACATAATTAAATTAATGATAATGATAATAGAAGCACAGTGGGTCATGAGGTTAGAATGCTGAGCTGATGATTGGCAGCCACGCATGCAAGACTCATTGCTACCATGAGGCAGGCTGAGCTCCCATCGCATGTTTCAGCACCTGCTGACTCTGCGGTTCGAAAGTGGGTGACTATAAATAGATAAAAGGGTATCACTTTGGTGGGCGATGTCACAGAAACACCAAAGGAGCCCCCAACTGAACATCTCTGGGGCAATAGTGATGTCACCAGTAAATCGTTTTGCCATGGAAGCACTTCCATGCTTCTGACACAGAAAAATATTAGTTTAGTATGATAAAAATATTGAAAACAAATCTGGGTTTTCTCAGAAAATAGGCAGACAACAATTTAATCTTTGTTTTATTATTCTTTGTAAAACCACACAATAATTTTCATTTAACTTCATTTTTATAGCAAATATTCTCTTATACATTTTCCTCTATTTTCAGTCTCCTTCACAACTAGCTCCACACACTTACTGTATATCATAACTCTTTTCATTCTCTTTCAAGTATTTCCTTCCAACTATTGCCACAGTTTCACTGGAGATTTCTCTAATACTTTTTTCATCCAAATCTTATAATTTCTCAAGGCATTCTACTTTCACTCTAGCTTTTTTTTTCTCACTTCTTTTCTTTTCATCTGTGTCAGCCTTTATCCAACATCAATTTCTGGCCTACTAACAGACTTTCCATTTTCAGAATCTTTCATTGCTCTCTCATTCTTCAGATTTTTTTTCAGTCTTGTTCACTCAGTAACAATCAAATCAATAATGCTTTGTTTATCATATATAAACCATACTTGATAATATAAAATAGTTGTCATTGTTATTCATTATAGGTCCCACATTTTTCTCTCAGTCTCATTTCCACTCATTTCTTCATGATACCTAACTGGGCAGAATGGGAATGAGAGAAAAAGTTACAGATAGGGAAAGACAGACTAAACACTAATTTGATGTAGTGATTAAAGCAAGTGGCCAGAAATTGGAAGATCATGTGTTATATTTCTACCTTTGGCACAAAGCCAGCTGAGTGACTGCAGCCAGCCACTCCTAACCCCGAGGAAGCAGGCAACAGCACTGACAAATCACTTTCAAAATTTTGGAGCTGGGGTGGGGGGAAGGCAGGAGGGAGGGAGGGAGGGAAGGAAGGAGGGGGC
>JANHFL010183691.1:0-10010 GCA_032468155.1 Oxyrhabdium leporinum
TCAATCCTTCCATTCCCCACTATACTGTCAGAGCTGAAGAAGCTTTCTTGGATGAGAAACGAAACGTCTTCAAAAGAAAAAAAAACCCAAGAAAGTCCAGTTGCCTCCTGAAAAAGCACCTTTGGGAGTATCAGATCATGCTGGATGGTGGATATAAAGTAATATACTATAAATAAATGCATAGAAATGTATTCTCTTCAATATTTTCAGAGTAGTTTTGTCAATGGAGTAGATTTGGGGGTAGATCTGGAGAGTTCCAGATTTAATGATGGGTTTTATTCTAGGACTCGCAGGAGGTCTGTTTCTATTTCAAGAGGAACCTGTGACTTCTCAGTTACTTTCCAGAGAAGGTTCACGCTCAGAAAAAAAAAACTATAGGAATACCAAGAACAAATGGCCTCTTTTACTTAATTATTTCCTCAGGTAATTGTTATCCCACTGGTATTTTGGGTCAGTTCAAGCTAGTCTACATATCTAATGTTCCCAGGTTCTATTTTCCCAACAAGAACAACCCTGTGAGGTAGAATGGACTGATAGAGAAAGACTGGCCCAAAGTCACCCAGCTGGCTTTCAAGTCCATGGGAGGACTAAAATCCACCGTCTGCCAGCACCTTAATCATAACCAGCCCTGTAAATTGAGGTGAAGTGGCACATCGGACAGCTGATTCTGAGTATTATGTAAGAGCAGTAGATACAAATATCCAAAGTATTTGGTGGCTGAGGTAGAAAACTTTCATATGTGTTTTACTTTTCTCTGGCGTTAAGTGGAAACAACAACCCATAGCATAGCTATTTTCCCTCTCCTGGAGAAAGGACTGGCCTGGCTGTAAGTTTGTCCTTCTCCACTGCTTCAAAGGTCAACTAAAAATAATGGGGGGTTTTCTGATTCAGAAAGGACCAAGTTACTGGCCCAGGATAGCATTTTTTTTTTCAAATTCATTCATTCATTCATTCATTCATTCATTCATTCATTCATTCATTCATTCATTCAATTTGTTTGCCATTCATCTCACCATGATTACTGCCACCACATTTTTCCTATGCCTGGTGCAATAATATAATAAGCTTGCAAACAATGTGATGCACCATGTCTAGTTTAACAAATGAAATACTAGGGGTGACATGATAGCAGTGTTCTCAGTGTATCTCAGGGGCTGCCACAAAGAAGAGGGAGTCAAGCTATTCTCCAAAGCGCCTGAGGACAGGACAAGAAGCAATGGATGGAAACTAATCAAGGAGAGAAGCAACCCAGAAATAAAGAGAAATTTCCTGACAGTTAGAACAATTAATCAGTGGAACAACTTGCCTCCAGACGTTGTGAATGCTCCAACCCTGGAAGTTTTTAAGAAGAGTGGACAACCATTTGTCTGAAGTGGTGTAGGGTTTCCTGCCTAAGCAGGGGGTTGGACTAGAAGACCTCCAAGGTCTCTTCCAACTCTGTTATTCTATTCTATTCTAAGAAGATTTCCCCCCCCCCCCGTCCTCCTTTTTCCTTTGAGACAGGGCATTGCTGTTTTCTGACCCTAGCTGCATATGAAGGCATTTTTCCTTAGGAAATGACCATGTCCATATCTCTTGGTACTTACGAGGTTCATTACAAATACTACCTATTCTAACCCTACTTGCAGTGAACCACTGAGGAGGCATTCCTTTATTACACCTTTCAGGTCTCCTAGGTATAACTCTGTTTGCCTTGAGTTTTTCCTACTCACAGGATACACCCTGGATATTTCCTCCTTACAAACAGCACAATCTATGTACATCTTGCACTGGTTTGGCTTTGGCTTTGGCTTATGCCCCTTAGCAAGGTCTGGCATCCTCTGCAGTACTCTGCAACTCTCATGTCCCAATCTCCTGTGCCATAAATGTACACAGTTGTCATGTGTGTGAGTGTTCCTAAATGTTTGTGCGCTACTGTGCTCTTGTCTTCCTACAGACCATTTTTCTTACCCCCTCTTGCATGAATTGTTCTACCTTTCCTGATGGAGTACTGTCCTCCTGCAAACAGTATTTCATACCCTTGGCTATCTAGCCTGGAAACACTCAACAGATTATGATCTAGGTCAGGTACATATAGGGCATTATCTAATGTTTCTCCTATCTCAGGTACATACACTTTCCCTTTCCCTTTAACAGCAGATCATTGACCATTGACCAAACTAATAAAGGTCTGTTTAGCTGGTTTCAAGCCAAAAAATGTTCGTGAATTATTAACAATATGCTGACTCGTCCCACTGTTCAACACCCAAGTGTTCCTGGGAATATAAATCCTTCCATTGTCACCATCCAGCCAGAGCTGAAGAATGGATGGCTTTTGGATGAGAAGATGAGAAACATCTTCAAGGAAAAACAAAGAAAGACTAGTTGCCTTTTGAAAAAGCACCTTTGGGACAACCATGACCTGGATGACTGAGAGTCTCCATAGACAAGATTGATTCTTTGCTTCAGCTAAGTAAACTATGTTATCTGCATGACTTGCTGAATCTATTTCTATTGCAAACTCCATGAATACCTAGGTTCTTACCTGGGACTCTTTTATCTCAGCAGTAAATTTTGGTGTGGAGAAACATTTATCTCATCTCCTATTGAAGACAGAAAATATAGTGTCTGCCTATGCTTAGAGAGGCATCTCCCAGAGTCCAGCTCAGCTCACAGATGAGTGGAAGGAGGAGGAGAGTCTGTTTTTCTGTTACCAGAGTCTTGCTCTGCTCATAGGAGATAAAGGAAAGTGGTTGATGGCAAGTATGTTGAGTGGGTTCTGAGACTTCACAGCTCAAAATGAGTTTCTTCTCTTGAACAATAGGAGACCCAAGGTGAAATCAGAAACTAAGCTTGTAAAAGGAGCAGACCAAGGAGAGAGCAGCTTGTAGTGTTAGAGAGCTGACATGGTAGACATTCATTGGAAATGGCGTGCCTCTAATGCAGTGCATGAAGATGGACTTACTCAATGAAGTTTGTTGAAGGACTTCTGTCAAAGGTTAATTGTTGAAACCTAACATCCATTGCAGAGACTATGCCACTAACATAATAATCTCCTGGCTTGTAAAGATTATGTGTGTCCACCTCACCCTGCTCTAGAGTCAGGAGGCATTTGACTTTGAGTATCCCACAGGCCCCCTGTGGCCACAGAAGCAGCACAAGTAGAATTAGCAGTGACATGACTTGTACTCCTGACTGAGCCTTCTATGTTGCATCTGCTTTTGAACAAAGAATGAGAAGAAGAGGTGGAAGAAACCGAAACCTCTGGAAAGACAGAAGCTTCAGATCGAGACAGGGACCTTCAGATCGAGACGGAAATACACACAGCCTATGCTTGTCCTGAAACCACACCCAGATTCTATCTCTGTCTCTTGAGCCATTTATCTTTGAAGCATTTCTGAGATAGACTCCATCCAATAATGCTTTTCAGTCTGATATTAACATCAAAACATTTTTGACATGTTGCTGTTAAAATTCCCAAAACAAAGTCTATGGTTAAAGATAGGAAATAAGGCAATTTAAACAAGGATGATGAGGTATATTTGAGAGCATTTTGACAAGCTGCATCACTCTTTGGTTTGGTGGAAGTAGTGCCTCAGATAGAAAGTCCATACAGAGAGTGGTAAGAACAACCAAGAAGAAGCTCGCTTTCCATTATTCAGGATACTACTTATAAGCGCGATGTGCTTAGAGCTCAAAGCAGGTGTGGCCTTACTAAGGCTTTATAAAGCAGTACTAATACTTCATATGATTTTGATTCTATGCTTCTGTTTATACAACCAAGGATTGTATTAATTTTTTTGGCTGCTGCTGCTTATATTTAAGTGATTGTCCACTCGGACTCCTAGGTCCCTTGCACAGAAGGAACCATCTCCACCTAGGAAGGTGTCTGAGACCAGAGGGTCTAAGGAGATTCTCAATCATTCAGGTCATGGTTGTCCCAAAGGTGCTTTTCCAAAAGGTAATTGGACTTTGGAAAAGCACCTTGGGACTGAGACAAGAGGAAACTGGCAGACTATGGAAAAGACCATTCAGCAGGCATTTCCCTTTAAAGGGCTTTTGACTGGTCATTCTAAGTTTGACTCTCATTAAATTTTAAATAATATTCACTATTTATTCCATTGTTTGATACTATAGAAATCTGAGAGTGAAGTTAAGCTTGACTAGAAAACGCTGGAAGATTTTAAGAAGAGATTGGATAACCATTTGTCTGAAATGGTATAGGGTTTCCTGCCAGAACAGGGGGTTGGACTAGAAGACCTCCAAGATCCCTTCCAACTCTGTTAGTCTGTAAAAAGAGAATCAATCAGCTTTGGTCTCATGCCATCTGGAAGAGGATATCTCTTGCTGTTCATCATGTCCATCCATTTTTCAGTTTTTGAAATATATCACTATGAATAGTAACAATGTGCAGGCTTACAGTGCGGAACAAGTTTGAGTGTGGGGAGTCAGAGGTTCCCTGAGGATGAGCTTCAGCACAAATCCAAAAGCTTGGAAGAATAAACTTCTGATCCCAGTGACCGACTCAGATTGCATCCTACAAATTTGCATGCATTTGGAAGAAGATTAACTGAGTCTTATTTGCAAGACCCTTAGATGTAAGAAACATTTTGATAAAATAAAATTAGCTTTTAATAAAAAGCTAACATTTAATGGCAATTATCTAAAACACAACAATTCTTTTTGCTTTATCCATTTGCAAAGAAGACAGAGGACAAGGTTGTTTGACATATTCTTTGGAATTATACACCTATTAAATAGAATTTTCATTAAAAAGAGGCTTGTCTTTCAAAATTAAAAAGTTATGAATAGCCTACAAGCTTAGATTATGTTGTGATGATTACAATGAAATGTAGTCAGCTTTATTCAAATAGTTATCATTTCATATATATATTATTACAAATAATATGTTTTCTACATGATTTATAAATAAACAAATATAATTTTGGTTCTTTTATTGTTTTATTTCATTTTTCTTTCCTTTTTATATTATTCATATATGTGGTTTTGGATTAAAAACAAAAGAGAAAATATTCATTACAAATGATAGTCCATTACATCTATCACTGTGATTTCTACCAAGATTATCTAGTTGGGTTATTTATTTATTACTGTACTTTGCAATTACTAAATAGAGAATAAAAGAAGAGATATCTATAAAGTCATGTATATTTTATTTCAACTTCATTTGTTCTTTTGTATTCAGATCTGGTTTGAGCACAATAATGTAGCACTTGGGGATGAAGATACAGCTCAGCAGGCCAGCACTCGAAGCCAAGATGGAGAAGACCTGCACAGCCACCATATACTTCCCCTTGGTGCTCAGGTAAGCAGGCACAAAAGACACCCAAACACTGCAAAAGACCAGCATGCTGAAGGTGATCAACTTGGCTTCATTAAAAGCTCCAGGTAGATTCCTGGCCAGGAAAGCCACTGTGAAACAAATAGTAGCCAGAAAACCCATGTACCCAAGGGCAAAGTAGAACATGGTGACACTGCCTTCATTGCACTGTATGATGACCTCTCCTGGTTGGGAGTGCATGTCAGTGTCAGGAAATGGAGGAAAGATGCTCAACCAGATGATGCAGATGACAACTTGGAGACCAGAGCAAGAAAGGATAATGGAGTTGGCAAAGCTCTTGCTTAGCCATCTCTGTATTTTATTCCCCGGTTTTGTGGCCAAGAAAGCAAATACCACTGTGATTGTTTTGGCCAAGATTGAAGAAATGGCTATTGAGAAGATGACACTGAAAGCTGTTTGCCGGAGGAGGCAGGTCACTCTCTGTGGATGGCCAATAAAGAAGAAAGTGGTCAATATGGAAAACATGAGGGAGAACAGGAGGATATAGGAGAGGTCCCGGTTGTTGGCTTTGACAATTGGTGTTTCCAGGAATTTAATGAAGATTCCCAAGATAAACCCTGTGCTTATAGAGAGGAACAAGGCAATGGAAGTCAGGACGATCCCCAGATTTTCCTTATAAGAAAGGTAGTTTATAATTTTTGGAATACAGTGATCCCGATTGCTGTTTGGATGTTGATCTTCTGAACATTTGGTACATTGTTCTGCATCTGAAAAAGAGCAAGAGTAGAATCTACCATAAAATATGTCCTTTAATGAAATACATTTTGTGGGTAAAACTACGGTTGCTGTGAATGATTTTGTGTGGATGAAGTCAGTACATGTCTTCATTTTCATCCAGCTAGAAGTTCTTAATGTTGTTATTCTTTTTTTTTTTTTATGTCATGACTTCATCTGTGAAATTGTCGAGAGAGAAGGCGGGAGGGAGGGTGGGAGATACCAAGGAAAGAATAAAGGTCCACCATTTTAGTTTTACACTGCTGGATCTATTGTCAGTGCTTTGGTGGATGAAAAATCCCCCTTTCTACAATGGAATAAAGTGCTTATATCAGCCAAAGTGAAAAACACTACTTTTTCCATGGAAAAAACAAAGGTACATGGAGCTGCTCTTCGGGATTAGCTGGATATGGAGTGAGGATAGCAAAAGGCCTTCCTGCATTTTGCTTGCCTAGGGCTCAGTGTTCAAGTCTGTCATGGTCCTTCTGGATCTTGAGCCTCTCTTTCATTGAATGTTTCATTGTAAATGATACAGAACAAGAGATGCCACATCTGTCATAATAGTCAAGCCTCACTTGTACTGTATCATTCAATGTCCTCTCTCAGTTTATCCTCAATATGTTTTCATATAATTCACTATGAAATAAATTTATAAAGATACATTTTTTTTAAAAAAAGCCAAGTCTTTCAAAATGCACTTTCATGGGTTAGGGTATATGGTCCTCCTGAAAGTCTGCTCTTTCTTCTTCTGTCACCCACCTTCCTTGGTGGAGATGGTTCCTTCTGCACATGGACGACAATTGTAGCAACAGATGGGCTTCCCTTCCTGAGAGACCTTCATGAATCCCTGAGGACAACTTTCCACACACCTGGAAGGAGGCAGGGGCTGAATAGAGAGAGGAAAAGTACACTGAAAATAAGCTTATTTCAGAAAAAATAGCAAAGGAAGAAGAGTTTGGGAATCTCTAGTTTAAGGTTTAGCTTTGCTAAATTTGAAGCCTTTGAACAACCTGAAACTCATCAAATCCCGTGTTGTTTCCCTATTTATTTTCTCTTGTAATTTTTTCCGCAGTAAAAATGTAATTTAAATTCCTAATTTGCATACTCAAGGAAATTTGGATGGCTTCTCTGCTTTGGTGAAATGAATCATGTTGTCTTGGGATTTAATTCACCGATAAACAATTAGCTGAAATTGTTGAGGAACATATTTCTCATAGATCACTGGACATCTAACCAAAGTTGATGTTGCCTGTTGTGGAAAACAGGGATGACATTTGCACATAGTGACCACTGTGAGGATTGTACTTGCCAAGCACTGGAAAGGAAAAGAGTGACTGCTGTTGAAGAATGGATTTTAAAATTGAATTAGCAGAGATGGTGAAACTAATTGCTTTGATTAGAGACAATGGACTAGTTAACTTAACTGTGGACTTTCGACATGCTAAATACAATAACAGATGGTTAAAAGAGGGATTTGAAGATTATTGTAACCTTTGGGCTAACCGTTGACTGTTTTTTATTATCTTTTACATATATATTATGATCAAATGTTGGGTTGATTTGAACATCAGATAAAGGTCCCCTCACCTGGAATATCTGTTTATTTACTATAGTATTTTTGTTAAATAAGGATGGGAAAACTTACAACTTTTATAGACCTATTATGTAAAGGGGAGGAGAATGTATGAGTTGGTTTTTTTCAGCATCTAGCTGGGATAGCAAGAGCAAGAGCACCAAGACTTATATACTGCTTTACAATGCATTTACAGCCCTCTCTAAGCGGTTTACAGATTTGGTATATTGCCCCCAACAATCTGGGTCCTCATTTTACCGACCTCAGAAGGATTGGAAGGCTGAGTCAACTTTGGGATGGATTCCTTATGTTTAATGTTAAATTTATTTGATGTTTGGGTCATTTTTCCCTTTTTCTACACATTTGTTGTTGTTGTTGTAGTGTTAGATGTATGTTTTTCTGTTTTTCCATTTTCCATTTTATTCTTCTTGATAAAACAAAATAAATATATATATAAAAGGAAACCTATTTCTGTCCCTGCCCCAACAGTGAAATCCTCCTGGTAAGATTTTCAAAAAGAGCTGAATGAAGTCTTTCCCCCAACCTTCTTCAACAGTTCCATCCTTGAAAGAGCTGTTTCCTTGATTGTAAACTTCACATCCAAGAATCCTGGTCTTTCTAGATCCCCAAATATTACTCTGCTGACAGACTTATTGGCAAAAATCATCCAGTTTATAATGGCAAGGTCTGCTACCAGCTCTCCTTTCTCATTCAAATACACCCCATTGATGCAGTTATTATAAAAGTGAGAAGTTTGGAGGAAAGAATGAAGCTGGAATAGAAGAGAAAATGGGTGATGTTACAAAGGACATAAAAAACTCTACAACAAGGACCCTTACATTGAACTGGAATGAGGGAAATATACTGAGGAACTCAGAATGAAAACCATGTAAAATGTCTCAAGTAACTTGTGTTTCCTTTCAAAACCAACATGGTGAACAGATATTCTTTGTCTCTTCCCATTCACAATTCTCACTGCTGAGTTTGGAAAACCAGTGGGAAATCTAGCAAAGGATACCTGCAGGTGTGCTATTAAGGTCCAAATTTAAACACTAAAGGAAATGTGCACAAGCGCACTGGAAAAAAATCTGCCACTGAAGTCAAGTGAAATAAAATTTCCTACAAAGAACCAATACCGTGAACAAGAGTTTTGCAGATCAATGGACAGCACATTATGAGAAGTATCTTGGGTTGCCTTGAGGATTACTATGAGTGCCTTTATTCTACTACTATGCTATGCTTATTACATTTATTGAGGTCATAGATGGATCACTTGCAGTTTTATGGAACATTCTTCAATCTTGGTTCTGCTATCATTTTTCCCAGTCCAACACTTTACCTTCAGACCTGGCGTTAGTTTACTTAGTTCCTTAGCCCAAAGATGTTTCTCCATTTGCTGCTGCTTGAAGAGGGCCTTTGATGACTCTGATGCTATTGAGGGTCATCTTCAGAGCAGGGGAAGAAGAATCAAAGGGGTTCTTAGCCAAGGAAGGACATCCATTTGGGGAAAATGTCCCATAGGTACTTTTCCAAAGAGCAACTGGACTTCCTTTGTTATCACTTGAAGGTGTTTTCCTTCTCATCCAAGAAGCTTCTTCAGTTCTAGCAATGATGGAGAATGGAAGGATTTATATTCCCTGCAGTCATCTGGTCATTAGCACTCTTTCGGAGAGTTGTTGAGGCCACTTGGTGGTTTATCTGTGCCTTCAGGCTCATCTGAATGGTGCAAATGGGTGTGGAACCTTCTTGGAACTGGTGAAAGGACTGTGTTGTAAACAGGACATTGGTGGTGTCATATCTCTACCCCTCTGTTGAGAGAGGGTTATTCAATCTTAATGTAGATTGCCACTTTGACCCCTTCTTTCAAACCATTGGACAATCATGACCTGGATGACTGAGAATCTCCATAGACATTTGGGGCAAATGCTATCCTGGGGCAGAGTGGTAGCCCAAGAAGTGAGGGGGTCAGAAGTATAGGTGGCCCTCGACTTACAAGAGTTCACTTAGTGACTGTTTGAAGTTACAATGGCACTAAAAATGACTTTTTACCATTTTTCACACTTATGACCCTTGCATCATCCCCTGTACTACCTGGTCTTGTGATTTACATTCAGATGCTTGATAACTGACTCATATTTATGATGGTTGCAGTGTCTCGGAATCATATGATCACCTTTTTCAACTTTCTAACAAGCAAAGTCACTGGGGAAGCCAGATTCACTTAACAACTGTGTGGCTAATTTAAGAACAGCAGTGATTCACTTAAGAAATGTGGCAAGTAAGGTCTTAAAATTTGACAAGAGTCACTTAACCAATTTCTCACTTAGCAACATAAATTTTGGGCTCAATTGTGGTTGTAAGTCAAGAACTACCTGTATTAGA
>JANHFL010183934.1:0-10005 GCA_032468155.1 Oxyrhabdium leporinum
CAATCCTCTCTATTACATTTAGCAAATATACATTTCTTCATATTAAATTTATAATTCGATTATACCATCATTCAAATGTTATTTTTTCTACATTGTTATCTATTTCCCTTCTAACCCCCTCTCTATTTCTTTTTTTTACATTGTATCTCTCCTACCTTAAACATATTCTTTTTTTTAATCATCATCTCTTAACAGCCTTAAAGTCTTAATTATTCGTTTCTTAGCTTGTCTTCCATGTTTTTCTCTCAGATCTTTATTTCTATCTACTTCTTCATCTTGATTGCCCATTTTAAACTTTCCTCTCTTCTCTATCTTTCCCCATTGTCTAGCTTGCCAGCTATCTACTCTTGCCCTTCTCACTCTCCTATGAAAATCTTTTTGTTTCTCTAATTTCTTTTTTTGTTTCCTTAAAATACTCTCCCTTTGGTTTTTATCGTCAATCCTGCTTATTTGGGTTTTAATCTCCTTTCCTCCCCCCCCTTGTTCCATTTGTTTTGTCTGTCTCATTTTTTCATCTCCTTCTTCATTTGACTTCTCCTCTTCCTGGGCATCTTGAAAGTTCAGTGTCT
The DNA here is from genome assembly GCA_032468155.1 of Oxyrhabdium leporinum. Classification (NCBI taxonomy): domain Eukaryota; kingdom Metazoa; phylum Chordata; class Lepidosauria; order Squamata; family Cyclocoridae; genus Oxyrhabdium; species Oxyrhabdium leporinum. The sequence continues at coordinate 570 of JANHFL010183934.1, forward strand.
CTTGTGTTGTATTCATCTATAGTCTCCAGTCATCTCAAGATTTCTTGACAACATCTTGTCCACACCTTTTTTGCATTTTGGATTGTTGATCCCATCTCTTCCCAAATTCCATTCCATTTTTCTTGATGAGCCATCTTGTTACGTTTTATAGGGTCCCTCTTTTATACAATTCTCCAAGTATTTTCTTTATGTCTTTCTATCCCAACTTAGTTTGTTGGTTCTTTGGCAAGCTGCATGTATCTTTAATCCCTTTAAATCAGTGGTGTGTTATTCTTTCTTTTGTCAGCAGGTGGCACACTTTCATTAAATTCCAGTATTAGTCTTTTCCAAGTTCCCGATCTTTTTAAACTTAAAAGAAAATCATATCAGCTTTAAATATATAGTCCAGATTTTCCAAGGTTAATGTCCAGCACAGCCTTTATCCAGTTTAAGCTCCAGCTTTCTTTGCTTTAACAAATTTCGTCTTATCTGTCTTCCTCCGTTTTCTTCAGTTTATTTATTTATTTTTTAAAGTTAGTTAATATTTCTTATATTGCCAAGGTACATAAACGCAGCTAATTCAGAAATTGTGGCTCCTCTTACTGATTCTGGTGGGGTTTCAAATGAGATAGATGTTCATTCTCACTCAGTTGCAGACACCATTCACCTACTTTGCTCCAGCACAGTCTTGGGTCCCAGCTGTTTCCGATTTCATGGCAGCCATTTTGGCTGCTGCTGTTCCTTGTCTTTGGATGAGGGGAATTTCCTAGACAGGGAGGAGAGATGCAGCTCTCCTCAACCTGCCAGGCGCTCCCCTTTACTTCATCACCCCTACAGAGTGACTATGGCTCCTTTTGGAGCCCTCCGACAGAGAAAGCGCAGAGCTCGCAGACCTCACTCCCGAAGCCATCCGAAGTGCAACTGGAAGTCAGTTTGCATTTCACTTTGTGATCTGATGGCAAACCAATTTGTTTCAATCTGCTTTCAGGTTTCTTAAAGCAGCAACAACAAAAATAATTGTCTGTAGGTAATGAAGCATTAATCACTGAAACACTTGCAGATGCAAAGAGAATAACAAAAAAACAGTTGCAACTGTGCAATCAAAATCCATTTTTTTTGTGTGGGCATCAATATTTCATTCCTATGTAAAGGGAGAGGATTTTGGCCCAGTTACAGCCATCTTCTTAACTTTTTTTGACCCCTCCCCCCTTTAGATTTTGGAAGAATGGAATAAACATATTAGCCATGCTCCCCTCAGAAGAAACATATCAAATGTTTGGGAACTGAATTTATCTTAACCATTAAACTGATGGTTATTTTTGCCAGCTACTTCTTTAGCTAATAGCTGATAGATACAACACTCAAGAACCTCTTAGTGGATGTTGCCTTCTTTGAGAAATGCCTCCATTATAGCCAAAATCAGACTACAGAGCTAGTTGCAAACTCCATTCTCAAAGAAATTAAAAGAAACTTTTCAGACCTTCCTAACATTACACATGCCCCCCTGTCCCACTTTCAAATAATGAAATAATAAGCAGTGGGTTCATTTGAATATAGAAGAACAAAAAAATTAGAATCTTCTCCCAAACTTCCATCTCGCATTTTGCCAGCCACCCTTTCAGATGTATGTGCCAGCAATTACAGCTACCGAAGTGTTCAGTTTCTATCAGAAAGAAATTAAAGCCTTAACCAACAAAGGAAGTGTAATCAATGTTTCAGAGTAATCTGAAATGAGTTATCTTATATTCCCCCAAAACCAACAAGGAAAATAAATATTTGCAGGTGATACAGCATTAACTAGTTATCTTTACATCAAGGAAGAAAGATGTCTTCAATCAAATTTCAGCGACCAGTTCCCTTGCCAAAATTTTCTAAAGGCTGCAGAAGAAACCACTTATTTGCATACTGAAGAAAAACTGTGGTTCAGTCCCTTCAGTTCCATTTGAACTGAAGATTTAAGGTTGGAGAAAACAAAATTCTATGGTATTTGAGGATCTGTGTCAGCCTTGGAAGCCATAAAACCGAGGCCTTTGCAGGCTGCCACATAGTTACACATGAGAAATAGAGAGGGAGTACTTTCTTAATGGAATTAGAGGGGTTGTAGTCAAAATAATATTCTTTCTAGGAATGTCAAGGCCATTCTGTGCAACACCTGGAAGAGGAGTGCCAAAATGGAAGAGGGAATGCTGAGTATAACCCATGATTGGGGAATGTGATTGATGATGGTCAAAAGAAGGTGGTTCTGAAATTCTCTTTTAGGTGTGGAAAAACCTGGACCTTCAGATTCAGGTTTTTCCCAGGTGCACCAACAGGGTTTCTTTAATAAACTCTTACTTGGATTAATTCGTATCTGAGTGCTGAGTGATTTATTGGAACTTAGATGGAACGCTGACAATATGAAGCCAAACAAACTTTATTCAGGGGTCCTTGGTGCTCACTGAGGTTGGTTAGCTCTCTAACCAAGTTAGCGCTCTACCCAAGCTCAGAGAGCACCAAGGTCCCCTCATTTCAACCCTGAGCTACAAATATTCTTCTTTGTTGGCAACTTGATTCATTCTGTCTTGAGATTTATTTTAAAAATATTTGTTCATAAGCTGGAGCAGAGCGACTGTTTGATCTGTTTCAAATTTTGGCAGAATGGGGTGAAAATAAGCCATGTCCCCTTTCCCAAAAAACAACTCAATTCCAACCTCTTTGAAATTCAGCTGTCAAGTAAGATTAGTTCACAGCTGTCAAAATGTCTTGCAGCTGCAACTTTTGTGGAATCAAATGGATATTTTAGCTGTGCCCTCCACTTCCAGGGCAGAAAAAAGTGAATATTTGTCTCACTTCAGCAATGGGCTTTCTGCACAACAGCACAAAAGAACCTTGTGGACTGAACCTTTGATGAGCCACAGCTGATTGTCCCTAGAAAGTTGTGTGGAAGTAATGGTGTAAGTAGCCTTCTCCAAATTAAAAACTCCCTTAAAACATAAGCTTTTCATTTTTCCTTTTTGCCTGGAATGCCAGATTTGAGATGACCCTAACAAGTGATGATGATTTTTCTTTGTGGTTCCCAATTTTGGCCCTGATTGTTTTTCTCCACAGACATGTGCTGATAGCAGTAGTCGGCAAGCATGGCTCCTTCTGGGTAGTATCTCCTCATAAGTGCAAATTTTTCTTTGATCAGGGTTGTTGCTTACTAATACTACTTGATATTCATTAATTAGCAAAGGCCAGTGGTATGATGCCAAGGGGAGCAGGCCACAAATAGTAGCTGGCACTGAATGAATAGAATGCATAGCTTTCCTACTCTGTTTCTAAAAAAAAATGTAGGTGTTAGCAAACCAGATACTCATCATCCAAGAAACTGCATCTGCCCCAGTCTTGCAGGATTTAAAAATAATCGAACTTTCACTTAAGAATAAGTGATGGGTTCATCAGCTTTATAAACCCATTTGCCATACACTAACAGATTATTGGAATTCTCACTAGTGCTGGCTGGATTAACATGGAAGTGAATCTTTCATTAGCACAAAAGAAAAGAAAAAAAATTTCTGATTTGTGGCCACGTTAAAGAAACTGAGAGCCATGCTGTACATCTGTAAAATGTCTGCCACATTTGTGCCTGAAAAATTGAGGTCACAGTATTTGCATATGTGCCCAATCACAATCACTGCATTTGCACATACCCGCACTATGCCATCAAACATGCACAAAAATAAGTTTGTTCACCGTATGTATCAACCTTCATTATTTTTACAAATAACTCAAAGAGGCAAGCATATCCAACAGACCTTCCTCTCACTGTGAGGTGGGTTGGGCTGAGAGAGTGACAGGTCCAAAGGTATGACGTATGACAACTCATGGCCTCCCACTTTCTAGCCTGGTGCCTTAACCACTAGGCCAAACTGACTGTCATGCTTACACAAATAAAATAATATGTAAAAGAATACATAAAGTAATATCTAAATGCTATAAAAATCAAACAAATTACTAAGACCCTATGGAAGAGAGGGAGAATTTTGTTTTTCTTAACATAAAACATGAATCATTTTTATTCCACCCTGGTATTACATAAGAACACTTTCATTTGATTAGGCGAAGCAGTGTTGAACTTACTTTTAGTAAGGTATCTGCCAATAGAATCCAGATTTAGGGCAATACATTTCAGCTCTTAAATTGTGTGCATGCTAACTTTCCATTTGCCAGGAAAGTTTCAGAGTTTTCAGTGACATCCTTCTACAGAACTTGCAAACTGGTGCTAAAATTAATGCCGTTTATTATGTGATATTTCATACTGAAACACTGCATTGTGAGTAGGATAAGAGCCAAATATATTATAAGCATGGCAGATAGAAAGCAATTTAACTGTCAAGTTTGGGAAATGGTAAGTAACATATTCTTGATGAGTGCCATTATCAGGATGACAATATTGTATGTGTGAGGAGATGCCACGATAGGAAATTCTCACTAATGGCAAGAATAGATGTAGAATTCCTGATAGGTATTAAATGATTTAGTGAGAACTGAGAGAATCTGACCAAATGGACATTGGAGCAACCATCTAAAACAAATATGAAGCATAACAGGGAGATAATGTAATGTCCAAACTGTAATCCAAGTGCATTCAAAATCAAAAAAGTCCCAAAATGTTGCACCCTTTCATCCAAATATGTAATATTTTTCTATATACCCAGGAAATGTATTGAAACACTATTCTATGAACTTCTATGCTACTGTACTTGGGTTTTTTTTTATATCACTAAGTTGTATCTTTCATCATGAAAGAACTTAAAATAGTCAAGAATATATACTGTACATACCCCAACATCTCTACTGGGTTGTAGCTTTAAATGTGAAACCCCAGAGATTTGAATGAACAAACCTAGGGCTGGATAGCCACCATATAACAGACATTAAAAAGCTACAAAGTGATTAGATTAAACCCACATAGCAATTGTGTAACAATCATTATGGTTGCTTTTCTATAGAACTTTATCTTTTCCAGATAAATGTATTAGTGGCTTTTCTGATCTTTGCTTAGTATAATCATAACTCCAATACTTCTTTCATCTGAGAACCTTATCTGTTTCTGCCAAGATATTAGGAGAAGAAGTTGAGTTGATATGGTTCTAAAAATTAATGTTCATATATTTTGAGCTACTAAGACTTGCAATATGTTTCAGAACATGATGGTTTAACTAAATATGCCAGAAACTGATGACTGAAAAACTGTTGACTGTTAGAAACGCAATGTGTGCTTATATGCGAGTCAATCAATTGCTCCAGCCATCTGAATAGGCAATGCTTCCAAAGGATGGAAGAAGAGATATATGGATTCTTCCTATATCTTATACCTCATTCTCTTTTCTTATAGCTCCCTACCAAATGGGTTCAGTTAGTGCCAAATGGCTGAAACCCTCTACAAATACCACCTAGCTATTTATGTTTAAGAATGAAAAACAGGAAAATGTGATTCCATTGAGATCTTCAGTGCTTAGCTATAAAATAACTAGGCCCAGCGCTACAGTCTCTTCAGATGACAAACTGAAGAGACTGTAGTGCTGGGCGTAGTTATTTTATTTATTTATACTGTCATTCATACACAGATGGCTTACAAAGCTTAAAAGTAACAATATAAGCAAATTAAAGCAAGAATAGAAATGGTCATATAATGAACCACTCAAACTTAATTATAGCTTAACATAGCATCCTAGCCCTCAGCGAGGTCTTTAAGGTTGTCTCAAAGGATAGCAACTTCAAGGTTACATAGTAGTACTCAGGAAGAATGTTGTTACAGTGGTGAGAGAGAAAACATAATTCATGAGTTGCACAGGATGACATTGTTTCCTGGGTAGGACCTGAAGCATGCCATCTCTGTTGGGTTTTATTGGGCAGAAACAATTGTCTAATATCTAATAATCCAAGATAGTACAGTCCCTGATATTGAGGGCTTTGTAGCTTATATCACAGAGATGTCTAGCATAATCATAATGGCCTTTGGTTGCTCCATAACTAATTTCAGTGTTGTTTTAATCAATAACATTCTGTTTTGACACTTTTTCTGGAGGTTGTTATTATAATCTCCAAAACATCATCTGTCATTAACTGTTTAATATTTTATACCAGAATAGGATCTCTAATCATTATCTCTCATATCATTCATGCTATGATAGGTTACACCTACCACTCCCGTCCGGTTGACAGGAAAGAGGAGTTATAGTATGTCCCCTCCATTAAAGAAGTTTGTTTGACGGGGCCCAGAAAAAGAACCTTTGAACCCTTATCATCCCCCAGAAGTTAGATTGGCCGCAACTCTACCAGGCTTCTGGAAAACTTTGACAACGTGGTTCTGCCACCATGTTTGGCGACTTGGTTAAGGTATGAAGTCTGCTAGACAGTTGTACTAGTTGTAATGCATGGCTTGTAAATGCCACTGATTGTATTTTTATGGATTATCCTCTGGTTTTTAATCTGGATTCATAGTTTGTTTATTTTTATTATATTTTCTTTTGGTTTTCAATTTTGTGAGTCATCAGAGTCACATATGAGATGGATGGTTATATAAATAGACTGACTGACAGACTGACAGACTGACAGACTGACTGACTGACTTGCTCTTGTTTCCTACTGAGCATCCGGGGCTCTTTTTGCCCGAATTAACTGTTGCAGTTAGTTTTTAAAAAATGCAGAACTCTAAATAATTTAACTCACCAGAAAAAGACCAGGACCCTGCTAGCCATAGAACGCAATAGCTCTACTTAGAAGACTAGAAGAAGAAAATGCCAAACAAGGCATTTATAAAGCAACAAATGAATGGGCTTCATTGGCATATAAACAAAGGAGCAGTAAAAGACACATGATGGTGATCCTGAAGGCAGAACGTAAGTTGTATCTTCAAATGTCAGTCCTTTTTAATGATAGTCAAGGAATCTTCGTGCCAATACGTAGATTTGTTTCTATGTTTTATTTCTAAAGCTGCTGAGGTGATATTCTAATAATAAAAATGTATAAGAGCTAAAGTAAGATAAAATTTGTGGTTGTTATCCAATGGTGCACCGGAGACTCAGAGGAATAACAAAATTAATTTGTTAATTTTACGTGACATTGGGAGACAAAGTCATAGTGTCCATTCACATCTTTTGTACGATATATTTTCCCCATAATTCCTAATTAATATAATATTTCTAAATCATTTATGCTTTATTCAGCCAAAAAGAATCTAGTTTTTGTTTTTACCCATTTGTTCATTTCATATTGGAGCATGTTAATACCACGTTTATATTGACTAAATAATAATTTTGGTTCATTCTTTGAATAATTACTAATTTCCAGTCCATTGGACTGGACGAAATAAATCCAGTATGGAGTTCAAACATTGTTCCATTTATGCATGCTTTTGTTTGAACTTGTTATTTAAACAAGGAATTGGATAAGGAGGGCAACAAGTTTGAAAAATATTTGACCGAGAACATAATTTCATAGTTCCAATGTTGTTTTGGGTGAGAATGAATATAAATGAAGGAGGGGGGGGGGATAGAAAGACAAAAAGATTAAAATTTATCTTCTTTGGATGGAGAAGGCATCAGGCAACCAATTTCTTATTTTAATTTATTTATTTATTTTATTTTATTTTATTTTACTTAATTTTTTTATTTTATTTTATTTTATTTTATTTTGCTTTGCTTTGCTTTGCTTTGCTTTACTTTACTTTACTTTATTTATTTTGCTTGTTATTTAGGAGTGTTTCTGAGCCTTTCTAAGCCATCCCACCCAGATCCCATTTCCCTGGTCCAGTGTAAAGCTATTTTTACATGACTAAGAGTGTTGTGGCCTGTCGGCCTCCTCTGGCCCCTCCGACAGCCAAATCAGATGAGGAGGCGGCAGAGGCTTTAGCAAGAGATTTGCTGGTTGTGTGTGCGCATTCACTTTGTCTGATAAACAGTATTCCTTAAAATGCTGGCCCTTTGGTAAAGTGGATTGTAAGAAGTTACACATCCGATTGCAAGATATCTCAGGCGAACACTGCCTACAAATCTTTTGCAAATAGCTGACCTCAGGATGAAATGCTCCTAAGCAGAAACTGGCCAGCACAACCTAGATTGAATAAACCGTATTGTGTCATACTCCTGAACTTTAAAATTCAGCTCTGCATTCCTCCATCAAAACAATCACATTGCACTCTGAAAAATAAGACTGAAATTGTTATTACTTTAAATGTCCGAGACATTTCTCTCCCCCCCCCCCCCAAACCTTAAAAAGCAAGTCTGTCCAAACCACTTCATTACTTACATTTGCAGGCAGTCCTTGTTTAACAATTGTCTTAGCCATTGGCCATTCATAAATACATCGATAATAAATGGTAATAAAAAAAACCTTGACTAATGGATACATTTAGGACAACAAAGTGTGAAACTGATTAAGGTCTGGTCAGTTTCAGGCAGCAGCTGCTAGCCATCTGGAGGGTTCCACTCAACTAATTAAGATCACAGAGCTATACTGTGGAGAAAAGCTGCACAGGAAGAGACACCTTGTTTAAACAATTTCTCTGCCCTGCAAGGGGAGAAAATATGGAGGAAAAAAGAGTCAAGCACATGATAATGTAGAAGATAATTTACTGGAATTTGCTTTCCTCTCTCAGCTTCCATTTACAACTACAGCTGCGACTGGCATTTCATTCACTAAGTGATGTGGTCATTAAGCAGGTCATCACATGAACGCACTCAATTTTATGACCACTCTGATCATGGTTGGACAAAGCAACTTTAAGCAAATCACCACTGTCATTAAGCCAATAATGTGGTTGTTAAGTGAATCATGTGGTTGTTAAAGCAAATTTGGCTTCTCCTACTGATTTCGTTTGTCAGAAGCCAGCTGGGAAGGTCGCAAATCATGGTAATATAATCGCAGCATACCTCAACCAATTGTAAATGCAAAGCTGGCTACCAAGAGCCCAATTGTGATCATGTGACTGTGGGTGTAGTGTGACAGCCAAAACTTTGAGGAGAAGTCATAAGTGCCTTTTTTCCCAGCACCATCCTATCTCCAAACCATCGTCAAATGAATGGTTGTAAATTAAGAGTTACCTTTATATGAATGAGACAGCAGCTACCACCATCTCTCTCTCTCTCTCCTCTCTCTCTCTCTTCTCTTCTCTCTCTCCTCTCCTCTCTTCTTTCTCTCCTCTCTTCTTTCTCTGCTCTCCTCTCTCTCTTTCTCTCTCCTCTCCTCTCTTTCACTCTCTCTCTCTTTCCCTCTCCTCTCCTCTCCTCTCCCCTCCCCTCCCCTCTTTCACTCTCTTTCTCTTTCTTCTCTTTTTCCTTTCCTTTCCTTTCCTCTCCTTTCCTCTCCTCTCCTCTCCTCTCCTCTCTTTCACTCTCCTCCCTCTCTCTCTCCTCTCTCTCTCTCCTATTTAACTGTTTAAATATCTTACTTTTTTCCTATTGTGGATCAAAGGCAAGAACATTCCAAGGTT